>JBDJHY010199694.1:0-11645 GCA_039654485.1 Withania somnifera | reverse complement strand
TCTAAGTGCTTAAACTGTCAGCAGGTTAAGTATGAGCATCGTAGACCTGGTGGATTGATGCAGAGGCTTCCTATTCCCGAATGGAAGTGGGAGCAGGTGACTATGGATTTCGTGTCAGGTTTGCCGCGCACTAGCAGAGGTTTTGATTCTATTTGGGTTATTGTGGATTCATACCTACTCATTCCTCCTATAGTGCTGAGTGTCTGGCTCAGATCTACATTCGTGAGGTGGTATAGTAGGTGCCATCATGATCCGAGAAATCGGGTCTTGACACCATACTATTGGTTTGTAGAGATGAACTAGAAAAGAACATACATTAGAGTTCTAACATATAAAGGATTTTATGGTTCCTGGTATATAGATTATGGGTCATACTTTTGCTCATATTAATTGTCCTGTGGAGGACTTGATCAAATGCAAACCACAAGACTTAGGGTTCAAGAACATGATTCATAATGTCAACATATGGACCTTACTGCTGATGTAATGACCCAATATGTCATTTTTTGGTTTCCTTGTAAAATTATCATTTTCCAATATCGATAGATGCTCTAGTTTTTTTTTAGCTTTTGGGGTTGGTTTTTAAACTAGATCAAAAAGTAACAAGTTTTGAGAAACTTACAGTTTTTGAGAGCTTTTAAGTTGAAATAGTTAGCTTTAGTCAACATTTAGAATTTTGAGCCTCGAATGGAAAATCCATCAGTTCCATCTGTTTTGAAATATGGAATTTGGTCTAATAGGACCTTTATTTTCGATTTTAGGATTTTCGTGGTGATTTTAGACTGTTTGACTAGATAAAGTTAATTTTATTGCCAAAGTTTAACTTTTGGTCAACATTTATGATCAAGTTCTCATATTCAAAAATCATCGAGTCCATTGGATTAGGAGATTGTTTTGTTATATAAGGAGGTTTGGATAGTGTTCCATAGGTTACAGGTGCGTTTTTGTATTTTAGATTAAAATTTATGTTTTACCAAACAATAGCATATATTGGGTAAAAGAGAGATCGGATCACTATTATGATGATTCCATTAGCTATGGAATATCTTTTGTACTCAAAATCATATATGGTTATTGTGTACGGGGTTCTGAATTAATTCTGAAAGTTCATTGATTCATAGAGCCAAAATTTGACTTTGTTCCCAAGTGTCATATGCGTGCCCATATGGATCCATACAAACCATATGGTTTACCATGTGGTATCTACACAATTTCATACATCTATATGGGAGCCCGTACAAATCCATATAGCAAGTATGGGTGCCCGTATGTACATGTGCGGACATTTTTCTTAACAGATAATGAGTGGTGATTAGGGATTTTTACATACTCCTAAGCCCATATGTAAGTGATGCATGATATTTTAAACCATTTTCATATAAAAAACCATTATTAAATATAGTGTAAGAGATTTTAACCTTTGGAAAAATTCAAATGATAATGTTTTCAAAGATTTAAGGCTTTTGGTAAGATTTTCACTAAAGTACGAATTATTTATGGGGTTTTAAGCATGGGGTCACCCTTATTTATTATGTTTTGTAAGATTCACTTTAGGGTTTTAAAACCCATTCATGGATAAATTATTTTGACTATCAAATTGAACCCTATTTTTTAAAAAATAAACCTGATATTTGATATCCCCAAGTTATGGGTGACTTGAATTTCATGAAAACTTCCTAATTTTGAAATGGGGTTTTGGACTTGACTTTTTGGTGAATTTTGGACCCGAATTAAAGTATTTCAAAATGGGTATTAATCTTCATAATTTCTTATAAGAAACCCATAATTGATTAAAATTTTCAGATTTGGAAGCTCGGCCAAAGGAAAGTCACCCACTTGAGTAGATTGCTTCGCTTAAGGCTAGTGGAGGCTTTGACTCTCTTAAAAAGTTTCATTGGCTATATTGTGTTAATTAATTGTAATTGGGAGTAAAAGGAATATTTAGTAGTGTCTATGTGGGTCAAGTAATAAGTATTCACCTGGGCACTAGAGTCAAGCATGAGGGGTTAAAACAAAAGAATAAAGTTAAAACTTCTATTGAGTTGAGTTATTGAATTTTGATTATAATACCCAAATGTGGATTTATGCATTTGATTAACATTGTCATTTGATTAACACTGGTTGATGATCATACCCGTGTGTAGGTTTTATTATCATGAGTTGATATCATATATGATGAGTTACCCATGGAGGGGTTATTATTTCTTGATTAATTTATTACTTGATATTATGCCCATTAGCGTCTTATGTTAGCTTGATATTATAACTCATTTGATTAATTACCAGTGTGAGGGCCTTATTTGATTCACTTACCATGGTTATTCTTATCAATGTTATGTTCTTAGGTTAATTTATTAGACTAATATATTATTTTGATGTTATGCCCCTGATTGGATTTATTGATTTATGATATAAAAGACTTGAAGGGAAATAGTTCTAGGCACTATGATATGATATGAAAGTCCTAATTCTGGGTAACATTATATACCCAAAGGGAAAAAGTTTTAGGAACTATGATATGACATGAAGTACCTGACGGGATATGGTTTCAGGAGCTGTGATATGATATGAAAGACTCGAGTAAAAATGGTTCCAGGCACTGTTATATGATATGATTGGTTTCGGTCTTTTCTTTCAGAACCCATCCTAAAATTATGTTTCTCGATAGCGTTGGATCTACCCTTCCTATTGTGGGTAGACTTATGTGTTCAGAACTGGTATGGGTGTATAGGATTCTTTCCTAATTTAGTGGTATAACGTGTGGGTTTTCCCATGACTCATGGGTTAATTTTAGAAGTAAGACCTACACTTTAGTAGGCCTATAATGATTAATTCATGATGACTAGTTGGCTCACTAAATTATTTTTGTACGTGTTCCTTCCCATTTAGAATCCTGCCATAAGTCCATTCCTTGGCTGCGTTGTATGTACCATTCCTACTGTGGGTGGACTTGTGTTTTGGGGACTATGTGGATCTTTAAAGGATGGTACAACTTGGTTATAACTGATTTATATATTTTTGTTTTTATATGATCATGTACCAACTACAAGTTATGGTATTGATGATAGTTTAGCTGTTTTAGAATCTGTCCTACTATCCATTTCTCAGAAGCGTTGGATGTACCCTTCCTTTTGCAAATGGACTTGTGTGGTAGGAACTGACATTGATGTAGAGTTGAGTAGTGTTTTTTTACCATAGCTTATCCCTTTTAGAATCCTATCCACGAGTCTATTGTCCAATTGCATCAGATGTACCCTTTGTACCATAGGTGGACTCGTGTAGTACGGACTAATATATGTGATACTGGATTCCCTTTGCGAGTCTATAGTGAAACTAGTGGGAATATGTTTTAACTTGACTTGACTAGTGAGACATATACTTGGGAAAGGACGAGGGCGAACATTTAGATACTTGTGATTTGTTTCAATTTTAGATATCTTATTATTGTTGTACCTTATCTAATGAGATGCCTGATGAGACAATATTGATATCTTATTATGATGGTTGTTTGTGAGACATGTATTGACATTCCTTTACCTTATTTAAGATTACTACTATTATTTTCTACTAAATAATTACCTTTATTATTGTTATTCCCTACACCCTGTATTTGACTTTATAAAACTACTATATTATCATATCTTATGTTACTAATGTCTTAGGAGTATTATGGTCGGGTTATCAGGGTAGTGGTTCTCATCATCGTCATACTTTAGAGATAGACATGGAAACTTGTTGAGTACCCTCTGTTTCATTTTGGTGCTCACTCGCTTGTTTTCTACACTACTGTAGGTTCTAGTGCAAAGCCAATTGATCTGTTCTTCATCATATCTCAGTCTAAGGTTGATTATCGAGGGATCCAGTAGTAGCTTCTTTTAGTCCAACATGCACTATGGACTTTCACTATCTTATGTGATTACTACTGTCTTATTGAGATTTCGAGACATTGAAACCTTTTTATGTATAATACTTGTATTTATCTCTTTAATGGCTTGTATACTCTAACTCTAGATTTTTGGAGGCTTATTAGTTGTGTTTTATTTTGTACCTTCCTTTTTTCTCACTTACTCATTATCTTTTGCACTTACTTTTATTAGATATTTTTAGGCTTATATGTCCAATGGGTTAGGATAGATGCCATCATGACTGTATTTTGAGTCATAACAATTTGGTATCAGAGTTCTACATTTGTAGTGCACACATGTGTATAAGACAAAGTTTAGTAGAGTCTCGTGGATCGGTGCGAAGACATCCATTATTTTTCTTTGAGAGGCTACGAAACTTTTAGGAATTGATCTCTTTCATTCTTTCACTCTTTTTGAGTAATAAAGCATGGTTGTCCTATGACAGATGGTAAGGAGCAGGTCTTCAATGAGAGATAAGGTCGTCCTTGCTCCAGTAGATAAGACACCAACAAAGGTCGGGGATGAGCCAGAGGATTGGGAAAAGGAAGAACTTGTTGTACTATACTAGTGCAGGGTCAGGATAGGGTAGTCTCCCAGACTTGAGATTTAGGTTGACATGGGATAGTCAGCCCCTAAGACTATTGCTACACCATTACTTTAGGATGCTCTACTGCGACTTGTAGAGTTTTCGGAGACTTTTACATAGAGTGGGATTGTAATTGGCATACCCGATCCTTAAATTTTTTTGGGGAAGTAACCATTAGTACCTAGTGATTATGTGTTATACTGGATATTAGAACCCCAATTTTGTTTGGGATGGAAGGAATTAGTCTCCATTAGCATCATTCGAAGAACAAACAGGAATGGGTTACTGTGTGGCGACAGCCCCCCCTTCCACACCCACAACATAGAGGAGCTACTCTAACATCCACACTACAATAATAAAAAATCTCTGCCAGGTTAGTCTAGTCGGAACGAAGCTTTCTTACACCTTGCTTTATATTAAAGTGAAGGATGACGACTGATTTAATTGCCTTCTCTACTCAATTGATTGAATATAGAAAGAGAACAACAAGAGGAGGCCTTTTTCTTTATATTTCACTATTTGAAAAATCAAATCATTATACACACCACCCTAGTGAGGAGCGTGCCCACGAGGACACTACTAGATGTTGCAGATAAACCAATCCCTACCACAGAATAGTGCACCTACATGCCTTCATCAACGTTGTTTTTTGACCGGAAGACCGAGAGCTAACTAACGAGAAAAAAGGTTATTATACACCCCAACCCCATCCCTTGGAAAAAATGGTAGCACCGAAGAAAGGAAAGAGCAAGATGGTCATATGATGAGTAGTGTCGCTAAAAGAAGTTTAGAAAGAGATCTACCTCGGTTTTAGGGTGGTAGAGAAGATAAGTCATTTGAGTTCCTATCTACTTATAGGTATCTATTGGATAGTGTTAGGTTGGAAGACTCAAATGAGGTTCTTTATACCTCCTTAAATTTGCATAGACTAACGCATTAGTGTTAGATATCTTATATTGATTATAAACAAGCCAGGTCACCTTCGATTTTTTTGGGATGAGTTTGCATAGGCTTTGATTGATCATTATGTCCCTTGTAGTGTGAGGAAGAAGAATCTATTGAGGTTCAAGTGATTAGAGAAGGGTGGTAGGGCAGTTTCTGCATATGAGATTAACTTTTTTCATTTAGTAAGGTATGTTAGATAGCTTTTAACCAATGTAGGTGAGAGATCCCATAGTTTTATACGAGGGTTGTCATATACCCTTCGAGTGGATATGTTCAAGTTGTTCTATCAGGGAGCATTCTTTTTATAAAATATTTGTGCAGTGAAGAAGGGTCAATTGATTAAGAGAGACAATTTTGGGGATATGAGAGATAATAAATCTCGCACTACTAGTCAGTTATCGGGTACATCATCTAGAGGTAGAGGTTCATCATGATGAGGTAGTTCATTTATTTGTTAGAGTCTAGTTTAGGAAGCCTTATAGAAATCTAAGTATGATCAAGGTTCTTTAGTGTGGATCAGCCTTCTTAAAGTTTTAAGTAGAGGAAGTCAGTCCACAATGACTGTTTTAGGTTCATATCAACATCCTACAACTCTGAGATCTTTATATAATTCATTTAGTAAGGGACTACACTCAATTAGGCTGTGGACCCTAGCCTATTACACCAGACCAAATTATAGCACCAGTATCTTTAGCTAGGGGTCAAGGAAAGGCATAGATAGATAGAGGTAGTCGGACTTTTGGTGGAGGTGACAGTGGGGCCGTAATAGCATGGAGGGGTGGTGGAGGTGGATCTTCATCTTGTAGTGGCATAGGATGTTTCTTTCCTTTCTCTGGTAAGACTGAGGTTGATGCCTAAAAAACAATCATCACAAGTATTATTTTGGTATGACATTGACCTGTATCAGTGTTAGTTGATACTAAATCTACTCATTTATATGAGTCTACATATTTTTATTTTGAATTTTATATGATGAGAGATCTTATACCTGAGCCTATTTATGTTTCTACACTCGTAGGAGATTCTTTAGTAGTGGTTCAAGTGTACCAATCCTGTGTATGATACTTTGGTAGACTTGATCATTTTTGATATGGTAGATTTTAATGTAATACTAGATATGGGTTGGATTTCTCCTCACTATGTTGTCTTGGATTGTTAGGCTAAGATCATCATTTCAGATATTCCTTGTTTTCGAACAATCAAGTGGAATGATTCTTGTGGCTCCTATGATACCAGTGCTGAAACTCCTCCTTTAAGAGTCTATGATGATTTTCTATGAGATTACAAATGTTTTCCTAATAAATCGTTCAGGTGTTCCTTCTAATCGAAACATTAACTTTCTACCAATTTAGAGTTATGCACTAAACCTATTTCCATCCCTCCGTATTAAATGGCTCTAGAAAATTTAAAGGAAAAAAAGAATACTTAAAAGATTTTATTGATAAGGCTTTCATTGGATTAAGTGTAACACCATTGGGTTCTCTTGTTCTATAGATGATGAAGAAGGATGGGTCGATGAGGATGTGTATGGACTATAGGGAGATGAACATGGTTAATATTAAGAACAAGTATCCCCTTCCTTGGATGGATGATTTCTTTGACTAGTTTAGGATGTTAATGTATTATCTAAGATCGATTATCATCAACTTAGTATTATGGATTTGGATGTCCCAAAGAAAGCTTTTAGGACCCACTATGGTAATTATGATTTTTTAGTGATGTCATTTTGGATAACTAATGTCCCTGAATAATTCATGGTGTTGATGAACGAGGTATTTTGGATTTATCTGGACTCATTTGTGATTATATTCATTGAATACATCTTGGTGTGCTCGAGGAGTGAGGCAGACTATGTGCTGCACTTGAGAATTGTACTTCAGTGGTTAAGAGAGGACAGGTTTTATGCCATGTTTTCTTAGTACGAGTTTCGGAATTACTCTATGACTTTACTAGGGAACGTGGTGTCCAAGAAAGGTATTATGGTCAATCCATCCAAGATTGAGGCATTTCATGCGTTATCTAGGCTTACTTTTCCTATAGATATTTGTAGCTTTGTTGTCATAGCCGTTATTATCGTAGATTTGTTCAGGGGTTTTCCTCCACAGCAAACCTATTGACTCCATTGACCTATAAAAATATGGCATTTTAGTGGTAGAACGAGTGTAAGGAAAGTTTCCAAAGGCTTAAGGACTTATTAACTTTTACTCTAGTCTTGACATTGCTTATTGGGGGTGTGCCTTTCACCGTGACTTGTAATTCTTTTAGAGTTTATTTGGGTGGAGTTTTGATGTAAAAGAGTAATGTTATAGCCTATGTTTCTATACAATTGAAGACCCATGAGAAGAATTACCCCACCAGTTGTCTTTAATTGGATTTTTTTATATTTATGTTGAAGTTATGGTGTCACTACTTATATGGGGTCCATTATGAGGTGTTCACATATAATAAAAGTCTTCAGTATATCTTCCATAAGAGGGATATGAACCTGAGATAATGAAAGTTGATTGAGTTACTAAAGGATTATGATATGACTATTCTATACCACTTGGGTAAGGCTGCTATGCTAATTGATGCTTTCAAGTGCATCCTTTATCTAGATATGTTCAGAGTTTGGCTAATTTCTTGGTTTTCTTTCAGATTTAAAATAGTGGTGGCATCATTGAATTTGTTGAGCCCTGTTCTTCCCTGATGAATCAAATTAAAGAAAATAGTTTGAAAATGAAAAGTTGCGCATTATTAGAGATAATTTATTGAGGGGAGAGGTGTCATGACCAGATTTCTAAGGTTATGATGGAATCTACATCCCGTTGTAGGAGAACCACCCAACAAGCACACAAAACAAGACTAAAGAACTAAAAGCTAAAGATAGGACATAAGTAAGGGAAAGGGATAAACAGAAATGTAGACTAATGAAATAACATCCCCAAAACCTGATATCCGGTACGTGAGCTATTAAATAGAGTAAGAAGACTGAAATAAAAATTACAATGTATGTCGAGATTGCAAATAAAAGAAGGAAAAATATAGTAAGGTAAAAGGGTCAACTCTTAACAATAGGAGTCATTATCTACCCCAACAATAGAAAGTCAGCACAAAATTTGGGAAATCACTATGGACCACTTGTACTTGGGTCTTCACCAAAGATGTAGAAGTATAGTATGAGTACCAAATCAATGGGTACCCAGTAGCCATCATCGGCCGGCTGGGTTCATCTAAGAAATAAAAGAAGTAAATAGGAAGATAAAGCAAACAAGTCACGGGAGTTAAACATTTGTAGTAAATAGCGAAGCTAGTTAATAGGATAAAACAAGTGGATATTTAGGTAGTTAGATAACAATGGGGAATATTCAGGCAAACAAAGAAAAAAATGTACATGAATCTATGCTCAACTATTGAAGATTAAGACAAATAACAGGAATGGCGATATACCGGTAACCTCAAGTAACCGAGATAGGAATAATGGATAACTACAACAAGTATAAATAAAAATGAGCATAAAAGGAACCAAAACATATATGAATCTAGCGCGTAACAGTATACCTGAAAAAAATAGGTAAAAGAAAATCTCAATGGCCATGAAACTGAGATATAAACATGGACGAATGCAAACCCTCCAGCATCCCATACTACCAAAGAGTACAAGAAAAAATAAACAACAACCAAGGATATAATATGCATGATGAGATGGTAGTAAAGTAATTTCTCATGCTCCTACCCTGAACCCACAAGCTCAAAAGATAGGATCCATGCAACACTGCAACGTATATACCTCTACTCCCCATATGCTCCTCCTCCAATCAGCCGCCAGCCTATTCTGGCAAGGTCCATAGAGACTGCAACCGCATACAACCAAACTCATAAAGTAAGTTGAATTCGTATAAACATAAATTATACTCGGAACTTTTTCGGGTCTATATCAAAATCAGGAATCAATGTTTGTGCCCAACTGCAACTGGGGCTAAATAAAAAATGATGTCAACATCTAGATCTTGGTTGCTATAAAGTCTAGTAATAACTCAAAACAGTAATTAACTCATTACTTAGCCTTTATATCATTAAACTTGTAATAACTTCTCGAAGATACTTGTTTTAATCTCATAATCCTAAAAATAGGCCCACAAGGCTATTCAAGGTTTCAAAATCAGTGTCGTTGAGCCCTCGGCCATAACACAGTAGATAAAAGTACATATAAAGTAGTTTCATAATGATGATACGCTCAACCAAAAAAATATATCACGACAAGTCCTACCGGCTCTGCAGAGGCTCGATATCTACAATATCATGACCAGTCATAATATCCAAAACTCATGGATATTTCACATAAATATCACCATCTATGTTCCAAAGGCAATAAAGACCATACAGGTCACATGGTAGGTTATAATTGCAAATGAAACACTAAAGCATAACCAAGTAGCGGACCAAATAAGCGGATCGGGTACATGGTATCAAACATAGAAAGAACAACCAAAAGATGGTTAAATACTACAATTATTTCACATATAAGGAAAGTCTAAGATCATAAGACATATCCTACTTGAATTCCAAAGATAAGCTTGAAAATACCAAGTAAAGTAGTTCAGACAGTTCCAGCATCTTCCAAATTGTGCAAACAATCTCAAATAATCACAAAACTAGAAAAATAATACTATACACGTTAATATGAGTCAAACGATACCCATGAAGCTATAATTATCGCTAGGGTCAAAATATGGGTCAAAACGGTCATTTGAGCCTGCAAGCCTGAAACTCCAAACAAAAGGTACCAAAATATTCCCCACATTGTATGGTACTCATACCTAAAATTTGGAGCTAAGACAAGAAAAAAATAAGCTAGAAATAATGATTTAAAGTGAAGAATCAACTTTGTGAATTTGGGGAAATTTGAAGAAATTAGAGTGGAAACTTACCAATAATCGAAGAAATAATGTTTCCAACGTCACTTTATCTCATGCAAAACCCCAAGGAGTGAAAATGGTTATTTTAGAGCTTTCAAAGTGAAACGATGATAATGAATGAATGCAATTCAGTCTTTGAGGTCTACATACTCCAGGAAAAAGGCTTGTGCGAATGCGGCCAGTAGATCGTGAGCAGCATGTTGACCCATTGTGAATGTGGTGGTGTGGGTACAATTGTAAAGAAGAATGAGGGGAGGCCGATATAGGTCATCTCACCATGACACGGGGAATATCCGCGAATGCAGAAGACAACCCTTTCGGGTTCATCAGGAACACAACCATGTCCCACGAAAGTGAGGGTACCTAAGATCTACACTGAACCAACTGCAACAGCTAAAACCCACCCAAGAATCATACCTAAAACAAGTTCAGGAAGTGTTTAGAAATCAATGAACACAAACCAAATATTCTACCTGCATAGAAACAACATTCCAAACTCAATAGTGCAAATGAAATTCCGATACGAGTTCATTTCAATAAAATGTTGACCAAAGTCAATATTAAGCATAACCAACTGTCTAATCGAGTACTCAAAATGAGTATGATTGTCCTAAAGCTTGAACAAAGAACTTACCTAACCTAAACATAACATTTTGGAGCACATGGCATTGTCAGATTTTCAATTTAAGGCTCTGAGCACAAAATGACCACCCAAGCTACACTTATGAACCACAAAGCACATCAAATATCCAAAACAAGATCAAGACAAAACTTCATCATCGAGACTGGAAACAAGAGTCCATTTAGACTAAAATCCATGTTCTAGACCTTATAGAACTTTTGGATTTTGATCTCGTATTTATTTACACAGAATGATGATTTGAGTTAAAAAATTCAGTAGTAAAGGCTCTAAAATTGGGAAATTGACAAAATGAACTAATGAACAAACTGAGAACTAAACCAATGCTCCTGATAAGTCACAAGTGATTAAAGGCCATTATAGAAAAGCTCTAAGATATAAGAAATACGAAGAAGATAAAATAACGTAAGGGTCATTAAAACATCTACTAATAAAAAGGACTTTTATCCCCAAAAGTTGAAACAAGGAAGTAGCTAAAGGATCAAGAAAATTCGAATACTGAGATCTCAACTCACTTTTGACCTCCCAAGTAGCCTCATCTACTGGATGATCCCTCCACTTAATATTAACCATGGAATCTCCATAGACTTCAACTTTCTCACCTCTCTAGCCAAAACAAGAACTGACTCCTCAACAATTGATAACCCTTCATCAACCTGAATAGAATCATA
>JBDJHY010199684.1:0-11067 GCA_039654485.1 Withania somnifera | reverse complement strand
TAGAGGGAATGTCAGCTTCTTTAGTTGCGTCTCTGCCACCGAGCCTTATGAACATATTTGGGAAGTGGAAACAGCTCCATTCCATTGCTTTTTAATTTCCTCTTTTGAATGATCTTTCGATCTTTCAACGTCATATGTTTTGAAGGTATCAGTTCCCACATCTATCTTGGGGAGAATTAGAACCTTTGCCTGCTGACTTAGTTTAATAATTAAGTAGGGGTAAGGATAAGAAGTACCTTCGTGTAGGGCAATCAACATCTACATCTCTTTGGCAATCAGTATGCCAAAGTTCATCTTATACTTTAAAATAAGATGTAATCCCTTGTCATTTGAAATCTTATTCTTTCAACAGCCTACCAGAACTTTGTAATAAAACTCAGCGATCCAATTTGAATAGGAAAATATGGGTTGTTCAACCATGCTGACTCTATATCTGTTAGCATCTGAGAAAACCATTTTCGCTGAGTCTTTTAATTAGTATATCTATAGACATAATAAGGGTGATCCTCTAGAGCCATAAAGTTAGGGCCAAAAAATACCCTATTTATTTTTTGCTTGATAATATATCCACCTCCACTCACCAAACCATGACAGAACTCAATAACCCCATCTATGCTGGTTTCTAGAGTTTGCCAGCCATGCACAATATGTGATCCTTATAGTTCACGTAGAATTCACAAACTAGAGTTAGGTAACCGGAGGGTTTGTTCATCCATCTCAATTGATAGTACTGAAGTACTGCTCAATCTCTAGATAGTCTTGTAAATGAGTTGTCACAATCTTGACTTCCTCGGTGATGCTATATTTGAACTGTCTTTTTGAGTTAGTGGTTAGTCCCTCATAAAAATCTTATCTGGGACAGAAAACAGGGACTCGTCTCGAAACTCAGAATTTTTACTCTTGATCACCTAATATATATTCCCCTTTAGGTGTACATACGGGGATACAGAGTTGTACGTATAGGATTTTCTACACTACTATTTTTTACTACTTCTCTTGGTCCCCGATGAATCCCTTTACTTGTATGCAAATTCCTCATCAGATAAGGAACTGGTAACTGGTACAGGTTGAGAGGGTTCAGCAGGAGACTCTGCTTGTCTTATTTGATGTCTACTGACACATTGTTTTGGGCTATCCTCCTCATCCCATAGCCCTCGGGATATACCACTTTTTGTGTTGATCCTCAGTACTGGGGAAGCTTTGGATTCATCAATACCCGTATTTTTGAAAAGCCCTATTTTTAAGAGATAGGGTTTGTTAAAGTAAAACTAGAGTAGAACGTACTGACGATTACACTAGTAAACTTTGGTATTTATAGGATTTTATGTGATGATAGAAGGAAGTGTAAAGCTGAGTGGGTTTGTGGAAAAAGGAAGATGGAGAAGTCACAATCGGTTAGGGAGTTGGAATAATTTTCAAACCTACAAAATTTAAATAAAGGAAATGTAGGTTTTTATTTGCATAGGGATGGGTTGGGTCGGATTTACATATAAATGGAAAAACCAGTTTTCTTAATTTTAAGATTCTTGGAAAGAACTTTGGTCTAATTGTCCAAATATTCCATCTTAGACCTTGATCACAATAGTGAACTTTTGATTAGACAGCAAGATCAAGCATTTCGTCTAGCCTTGAAAGATTCGGCCAATATTCCTTCTCCTCATCTTTAAATAGTTTAATCTTTCTATCCCTGCACACTTACGCACACTTTAATCTAGTATCCTAAAATAAGCTAAGAATAAACAATAAAATACCAAATATAAATTAAAGAAGCTAAAATAAAAATTTGGATTGCCTCTCACTAGTGCTTGATTTAATGTCACGGCACGATGAATCTATCCTGATGGCTCAGACTTTATCATTGTAAGGAATTTTAGTTGTATCGCCGGGTAATATTTCGTCTTTTCACTGATACAACAATGCAGAAAGCTCTCATCATAAGATTCCAACTTTTGCATTACTTTACCAAGGATCTCTTCCATCTTTGAACTGTCAACGTCTCTCCCTCTCTCGATTACCTGGTGGTATATACACTCCATTCCTATTCTTGTTGTTTGTCTTTATTACTTTTCTTGCTATGGATGTAGTCGTTCTTTTCGTTAAAGTAATCTCGATTGTAGTCCTGGCCATGGGTTCCTTGTTGGACCCCCTAGTTCTACAGATATTTAGCCTCCTCCTCGGAGTCCGATTTGTTACTATCGCACCACCGTTTGGCATAGGAAGCAATAAATTTCACCTTTTCGTAGCTTCTACCTAATAACTATTTAGAAATTAAGTCTATTTGTATTTTTAGGTGAGCATATCCTAGCTATGCTCCTTCTTTTTTTCAACAGACAACATAGAATTTGTCCTTACACCACTAGATATTTCTGATTCTCTTGTATGTCAACCCATCTTATTCTTGGTCATTATGTCAAGTTCCTGTGACACTTGGGAATAAGTTTTCAACACATAATATTCTCAATTTATGCCATCAACAACTAGGTTTGAAGGTGCATTCAGAGCTCGATAAAATACTTCCTTCAAATATTTATCTCCAATTCCATACATGGGCCATTGCTTTATCTTTTTATTAAATATCAGCCATACTTCATGCAGTGCCTCATCATTTTTTTGTATGAAGTTGGTGGTCTCATCCCTTAGAACTAGCATCTTGGACGGAGGAAAGAACCTTTCTAGGAAAGCCTTTTTCACCTCTCCCCAATTTGCTATCTAATTTGAGGGCATGTCTAACCATTTTGTAGTCCCTCCATACAATGACAACGGAAATAACCTCGATCAAATGGTTTTTTGACTTACTCCTAGTAAGTTGTATGATTTTTAGATAGCTGTGAAGTTCTTTAAACGTAAGTTGGGGTCCTCACCAGTCTCCCCTCAAAATAACCCTTTCATGGTTAAGAATCTGAATCATGGTGCTGGTGATATTGAACTTGTTGCTCGGTGCTAATGGAGTTAAAATGATTTCCTCTGTTGCACCGGCTTCGTCAAGGTCCGAATCATCCTCATCCCTGTACACTTCATTATTCCTCAAAGGTTGAGGTCTAGGAGGTGTATCTGGATGGTTCCCTCTTGAAAGCTCATTTAGATGAAGATTATCGGGATTAGGAAATGGTGCATTATCTTGCTGATTCATCCTTCTAACTGTTCGCGTGATCCCTGGATCAAAAGGAAATAATGGAATACCCGAACTCTGAGTGTTTAGTATAAACTACCTGCACCCTATAGTAGAGAAAAACAACAAACAAAAGTGAAAACTAGAATAAAACTGAATGATAAATACTACACTGGACTTTCACTGATAATTGTATTCCCCGACAACAGTGCTAAAATTTGATAATGCTCAAACTACACCTCTGAATGAATTTTAAGAGATTGTTGGTTAAATATCGAAACCAATAAGGTTGGGTTGATCCCACAGGGAATATGGTTTTGATTTTAAGCCTACTGCCAATATTTAATCACTTAGTAATTATTTCCACAAGACATAAAAAGTAAATAGAGAGATTGTTTGTTAAGGGAGTATTCTTTGTAATTGCATGTAAATATCAGTTTATGTATGTTATAAATAAACTTCAAGTAATAAAAAAAAATCTAGGATTATATTCACCAGGTTTCCAAAAAAACTTCGGATTATAAACATTAATGGTCTTGCAATTTTCCTAAGTGCAAAGTTATTTATAATACCAGTGTTATTTGTCTACGTGTTTTTTAACTTATAACCCTAGATAAATCTATTTTACACCTTTTGAGGCTATAAAAGAGTGTAATATTTTTATCATAATAACTAAAGATAATTATTCTTGTTACAACAATAATCATTAGATGAGGGTTAACGTCCCGAATATCTTATCATAATATCATCTCCTATTTTTAACCATAGGGTTAGTACTAGTTGAAGCAAGCATGTTCTAGTGTTTGCAACCACAAAAAAATGTTAAAAATGTAAAGATTATGTGCTTATACACTTGGTTTGATGCAAGAATTATGTTAGAATTATAACACTAGTTTTGTTTCACAAATGTATCCGACAACTCGACAGTTGGGGCTTAGCTACTCATGATTGTTAAAATGCAATAGTAAAAAAGAAAAATTAAGAAGCATCATGCCAAGAAAATAATCTTCAAACTGGTTGTAGGTAATAATCAATGATCACAAACGTGTTCTTGTAGAAGAGAGAATAATACGTACAATAGTATGAACTCCCTTATGAAAACTATGTTCTCTGAACTGTTAAATCTCCTAATAAAATAACCTACTACATCCATTTAAAGCATAGGGTACAAGTTTAATATTTAAAACTTAGAAATAATTCACATTCAGGCTGGGTGGCCCATTGGATTAATTGTCCGAGCCTAAACAAACTACCAATCCTTTCGTATGTTGCAACTCTAAAATAGTGGACTTCCTCTCAGAAGATACCATTTTGGATGAACTATCCAAGGCTAGATGGTTCATCCAGTCTTTTGTCTATTTCTTACTTCAAAATATCAGACTCTGGATGTGGATTTGGATGGTTTGTCCAAGACTAGACAAACAATTTTTTTCTAGATGAAAGAAGACTTTTTAAAATAGTTTGATTTCCATTGGATGGAATAACTTAGGCAAGCCTTCTAATCTTTGATGAAATGTCCAATTCATCTTCAAAACACTATTTTCTTCTATGATTTTTCCAAACTTCCAAAGAAAATTTTTACCCTAAAAATACACAGCAAACAAATCAAATCACACAAAAGTTAATCAAGAACATGCAATTTTTCATAATTTTAAGTGCAATATGTGACATTAAATGCTGTCACATCACCATACTGGTATATTTAATGTATTTAACCCTCCTTATGGATGAATTATTTTATGACAATACAGGTTCAGATCTTCTTGTTCATCCCCATGGCTAGTAGAAAATATTGGCTAAATAGATTGGTTAGCCCTCACTGATTGGTGGCTGAAGATGTTCTATTTATTTATATCATGTCCTGTTTTAAACTTGTGTTTTGAGGAATTCTTGGGAGTCTATCTCAAAAATTCATCTCATGATTATAGAGGTATTAGATATTGAGTTAGTATGTTGTTAGATCCTTTATATTTTGCCTGGTTTGTGGCCACCATATAAGATTATGATATTCTCCTTTTATGCCATTGGTAGTATTACCCAAGATGTTTTATGTTGCTTATGTTTTATTCCTAGTTTATGACCAGGTGTATGTGCCAAGATATAGCTTAGTCTCACTTGTGGATCTTGAGCGCCATGTTACTTTTAGAGGCTAGCCTCGGGACATGCCAAAATTTGGTATCATGTCATATGGCACAAGTATCCTAAAAATATCTAAAATTTAATTTTGTAGTCTCATTTATGGTTGTGTACACACCATACTTATAATAGAGAGGCAACGAGTATTTTGGAAAAAATCTCACAGACATTTGTTCTACGAAGTCTGACTAAAACTTCTTCTAATCTACGCTCTACCATTTTAGATAAACATGCCTCCTCATAGACAACCCTCTCATTATGCTAGGAAAGCCACCCAACCTACTCCATCTGCTCAACCAAAGCAAGGCATCTCTGATTAATTTTGGGATCCTATTAATCTATTGGCTCTGGCAGTTACTACCTAGGTCAATCAATAAGCTGTCGTTCATGCAGTCCCAACCGAAGGCACTATTGCTTCGATGATTAGAGACTTTGTCAAAATGAATCCACCCCAGTTTACTGGGTCCTAGATAGATGATTACTTATAGAACTTTCTGGAAGAGGTTGTTAAGATTTTGGATGTAATGTAGATTCAAGGAGTATACAAATTTTTGGGACCCTACCAGCTCAAAGATATGGATCACCTCTGGTTTACCCAATGGTAAAACTGTAAGGGTGTGTGCTTACCCAGCTACATAGGAGGTTTATATTGAATCTTTCCGTGTTCTTTCCTAGGGATTTGATAGAGTCTAAAGCATAAGAGTTTATGAAACTTAGACAGGGTTCTATGTATGTCAAGGAGTATGGCTTGAAGTTCATGTAGTTGTCCAAAAATATGTTCCTAAGATGGTTGTTGATCCTAGTGCTAGGATGAGCAAGTATGTTTCCTGTATTAATGATTCAGTAAAGATGGAGTGTAAGACTGCTATGATAATTTGGGATATGAATATATCCATACTAATGACATTCTCAAGAGATGGAGTAATAGAAGGTGAAAGAAAAGAAAAGGCAGAATAAGCGAGAAAGGCTTAATCAGCCTGATCAAGGTCGACAATAGAGGTTTTTGGGGGTAACAAGCCTCCTTCTCAATAAAAATTGTTTGCACCATCTCCATCATCAGCTAGTGCATTGGCTCCGACATTTAGAAATTGTTAGTTTCATAAAAAAAAACCCCTCCAAGGCTAATTCTCAAGGTAAGCCACTAACTAACACTATGATTTTTCCCACTTACAATTAGTGTGGGAAGAATCATTCGGGGAGATTTTTATCCGGTCAATATAGATTTTTTGGTTGTGGCTAGACGGGTCATAGATTTAAGGATCGACCGGTGGTAAGAAAAGGGAATTAAAATTGGGAAGAGCACATTTTTTTTGCATCAGTAGCTTCCTTTCTCGTACTATTCAGTAGGGTTCTACTTCAGGTATCGGTGGTGACCAACACCAGAACTTGTTATTTGCACTAGTATCCTTCTAGGATAAAGAATCACTAGTATATAGCAAGATTTCTCTATTGACTATTTTGTGTTGTTAGATCTGGTGGCTACTCTATAATTTCTTACTGCTGTGAAGTTTAGGATTATTCTAGTTTAGCACTTCGAGTCATTTTAAATCTCTACTCCAGTGGGTGATTCTATAGTTGCTTAAAAGTAGTTGTCCAATTTCAGTCCTTGCAATTTTTTATAATGTACTAACTCACTTTCAATTTTTATAAAGTGAAATGGTTGTTATACATAAATTAAGCTAACTCAAGAGTTGGGGTCAATCCCACAGGGAATAAAATAAGAGATTTAACCTACACGTGTTAAGAGCTATTTTTGTTTGCACGTCTTATATACAAAGTAAAATGGAGGGGTTTAGAGTTTTTGTTGTTGAATTAATCATATAACTGATTGATTTGGGTCTTTAAAGAAATAATTTCAAGCGTATCAAATCATACGAATGTGCTTTATTGGGTCATAAATGGTGAATGGGGATGTTTAACATGCTTCCTTTACAACAGATATTATGAGTATAAAATATGTGAGCTAAATTTGTGTTCTCCCAATCCAAAAACTCACTATACATTTAGTCCTTTCAAAACCCAACGCATGCCTTTACAAATGATCTTATTATCTCGAGTTAGTCAATCTATCTCTAGCATTAACTATTAATTGAAAATCATTTCAAGTCCTTACTTCTATTATCTTCTCAAGTTTCTTATATTCTTTCTCAAGAAATATTATAAAACTAAGAGGTTAGGATTCGCAACTCCCAATTTTCCTTAAAACATGAAGATAATGAAAGACCCATAAACATAACTTGAATCTCAAAGAAAATAAACAATATATAATCACATTTATAGACCCTTCAATACACACCCCCAAGAATTGAAGAGTTAGCTACTCATTAATACGTTAAAAGAAAATATACCCGAGACTTCATTTCTTGGTTCAGTGATAAATGCAAAGTCGGTGTTTAGCTCCAAAAGATTATAAAAGAAATAAATTGGTGAAGAGTAGTATTTAATGCTCTCCACCATCTTTCACTAGTGTTTCCAAAAGCTGAGAAATAATATGAATGATAATCCAAAAACCTAATAAAAATCTATTTATATGTCCTCAAAAATTAGAAACAGTAAAAGATAAAGTTTCCCTCCTTCCTCCATATGCGGACGCATATGTTCCGCATTTGAGATATGCATACCATATTTATCTTACCTAAAAAATTCAGTGCACTAGAAGGTGTATGAAGAGACAGCATACGGTCGCATATGGTAACATGATATGGATGCTTCTAAAAAATTCATATGCGGACTAAATATGAGGGAGCGCGGGTCCATATGCAGGCTTCTTGTCTCCATATGAAGGAATTTTGGGAAACAACTTTGGGAATGTATATATGATCTACATATGAGTGTATACAACAACATATACTCTTTTATAATAAGGATGTGCTAGTCAGATAACTGGTATTGCTTGCAAGCTTCCTTTTGTTCTTTTTTTTTCATTTATTTAATACTTTTTTGGCTTGAATTCCCCATTTTCCTTTATTTCATGAGATTGAATGTTCATGACATATTTTATCATTAAAATCTCACAAAAAAGTGTTCAAAATAAGTAATAATTCAGGTTTAAGAGCTTGATAAGTTGGTAATCCACCAACAGATCAAACCCTCAAACTTGAACCATTTCTTATCTCCAAAGAATTAGATCTAATGCTAGGGTGCTAGGACCTGAATTTTATTCATGAACGAATACAATGAGAAATCAACAAAAATGAAAACTAAACTAGGACGGACTTTTAGATTCCAATGAATTTGCACAAATCAAACGGTACCATGCATAGAGAGGTAGAAACTTTTATTGAGAATAAATGAGATGCTTCTTTCAAACCAAACTATCAAGCATTTCATGTTATGAAATAAAACCTTCCGAGCTTTCCTTGATCTCACTTTGCGATGACCTTATTCATTTACCTTGATTAAGAATGAGACTTAGCTATTGTTTTCAAGGTTGGAGTGCCACTCACATCAAGAGAGAATCCCATTCTCACTCATGTAAAATTCATGTTGATTGGGATTACACTATAAGAAGAAATATTCTCTCACTTTCACAGAGATGTTCCAATGCAACAAGTAGTGTCATAGGCTTTCCTATGTTGTATTTGGCTAATAATGTAGACCAACTAGATTTGGAATCAGTTAGGACTTGTGGGAAGCATGTAGGTTTAGGTTGCTAGTGGACATTTCATATCATGAACTAGCTAGGTACACCCTGCTATTGCAATCACCTTCCTTTAACACACTCATAAATTATTTTTTTCTTTATTTTTGAAATCATTCCAACCTTATTCTCCCTTTTGAGCATTTTAGTCCTCCTTGTTTCCTTCTTGAGTATTTACTTTCCTCTTTCTACATAACTTTCTTTATTTTCATAGCAAAGAGGCATATTAATTATTCTTCTTTTCTTGCATGTATGTTCATTTCCTTCACACCATTCCTCCCTCTAAAGTTAGGTGTTTCGCCTATATTTTTCTTATCAAAGAATCCTCTTTTGAAATTTTGGTCTTGGACCACATGTTGTTTCTTTAAAGCATAAGTAGGTTAGGGGCTTCCAAGAAAAGCGTGGGGTTTACAATGTGGTTTCCAATAAAAGGGTTGATGACTCAATTGGGTTGACTAAAGGATTATTTAAGGGTGATTCTTGTTTTTGGATAAAGTGATATTTTAGAGAAAGCCTAAATTCACTTTTCAAACCAAATATGGTCTAAGATTTTTCTTGGAATCAAAATTCGGGCAAGTTCTAGTCTACTATGAAGAAAATGAATGAACATCAATCTCACCACACTAAGAACTCCAAGTTCTCAAAATTATGACTAGTCTCACACTCAATTATTCTAAATGAATTCGATAAACTATTTCAAAATTTTAAACAAAACTAGTGAGGTCAAACCAAACCAAGAATTTGAAGTTCATGACTCATGAAAATGCATTAGGTTGTTTCTTTTTTTTTTTTTTTATATTTTATTTTATTCAAAAAAACCATTCTAAAAAAATTGAAACCATTTTGTTTTCATTTTTTAAATATTTTAGGAGTATCTTTCCAAGTTGTGGATGATACGAGCACAGGTAGTACTTACCCATCCCAGCCATTCATACTAAGTCAGGCGCAAGAGTTGCAAGCATTGTAGGTGACTATGCGGAAGAGAGATGCGTGGGAATGCTTCGTCAAGCCATGTCAAGGGATATTCTACCTTTGGAAGGTGCAACATCCGACATCTCCAGAACTTTCAGGGGAAAATTAAAGATTCGAGAACTTTAGGGGCTTATGTGGAGTTTTTGAGACTTTAGGGGCCAAAGTGCCCTTTGTGCAAACTTGTAATAGCTATAAATTGTCAAGTTTGCAGTATTTCATTTACTTAGACTTTGATGAATATTGATATAAACTCTTCTAAGAGTGTAGTTCATAGTTTAGCATAGCATAGCACAATTTAGCATAGGTTTAGTACGCAATTACGGGTGGATTCCCTTAGTTGCAGTCGTAACTTTTTTTCATCATTCAATCAAAGAATTTTCCATTTTGTGGATTCAAACTCGGTGTTCGTTTGATTTTGTGATTGGAATATATTATCGACTTACAAGTTCAATTGAAAGGTGAGGGTAACCAATCTTTTGTTGTTAATAAACTGTAAGTTTATCGTAAATTTCTGCATATTCTTTTTCTTTTATTTATTTCTCCCTTGTACCTTGTATGTTTCGTATATCAAACCGTATCATTTGGTATCAGAGCTTTGGCTAGTAATTCGTTCTGTTGAATTACAATCCTTAGTTCATAAACAAAAAATTTCAAAAAAAAAAAGAAGGGAAATTTCAATTCTTTTGGAAAAATTTTCCAGAAATTTTAAGTTTCTGTGTTAATTTGGTGTTCCCCATGGGTAATCGTGCTTCTAGAAATTTGAGTCAACTTTCTTCAATTTGGAGTCATTCCGGGGTGTTTTGGGGTGTCTGCTGTTGTTGACGTTAAGGAAGAAAACTAGGGTTAGTAGGATTGGAATTTTGGGTGTGTTTTTGTGCGTAGAAAGTAGTGGGGTTTGTTAAACATATCTAAAGGAGCACGTAGCCTAAATTTAAGGGGAGACGAGGTTCGTTTGAGGATGGTTGGGTTTTAGGAAGTTACAATCGTTTTTGAGTGTTCTTCATAATCTTGTGTGAAGAAGGTTGAGAACTGGGGTGTTTGATCCATCATACTTGAGTTGAAGTATTATTTGGGTGTTTAAAAGGGTGATAACATTCTTACCAAAGTCGTTAGGAACCTAGGTGTCAAGAATCACTCAATTCCGGGTTGAATCGGAAAAGTTGAATTTTTGGGTGCCCTAGGTGTTCTTGGTGTGTTTCATCTCTTGATC
>JBDJHY010199675.1:313-11647 GCA_039654485.1 Withania somnifera | reverse complement strand
TGCTGCTGGGACCTATGACCTCCACAAGACTTAGGCTAGCAGAACTTAGTGGCCAGTCTTGGCCTTCTTATTTTGTAGCTCTCTCTCATGTTGGAATTGTCACCCTTAATCTTCTCCAGGTGAACCATCAAATGTCCAATATCAATATCATTGTTCAACGTATCTACTATCCTTCCTTCAACAGGTGAAGGAGAAAACTGGACACAAACATACTCATCCAGATATGCATATCAGCAACCATCCCTGGTGCATAACCGGGAAGACAAGAAAAATTATTGAAAATACTTAACAACAATCATTGAGTCCTTCTCCAAAATCATAAACTCATTAGTCCTCTCCTCTTTCTATCACTCGAGAAAAAATAGCCTAACAAAGACTCCTTAAACTTAGCCCATAAAGGAGGAGTTGCACCTGGTATCCTATTTTTCTCCATTATTCTACCTAGAACCTAGCAATATCTTTCAGCTAATAAGATGCTAAGTCGGCTCTATCCGTAACTATCACCCTTATAGTATCACAAATTCGACAAACCTCCTCAATGAGGTAATGTTAATCCTCCTATACTCTAGAAGCATGGAACAATAGAGGGCTCATTTTGAGAAACTCCCTAACTTTGAAAACAATGGCATCATGAGATTTTGGATGAACTGCTGGGGAAAGCCATCTTTTATTAGGCTTCAGCAGTGACAGTCTACTCTAGAAAATAAATCACATTCCTGAACTCAATTATGGTTCAAGGCTCAAGAATTAGGGGAAATAGAGTGAGAAGAGCATGATATGGATGATCCTAATTTATGGCCTAATGTGTTGGCTATATACGAACTGGTGATATTATGGATGACATGATTCGGAAAGCATAAAGTATAAGTCAGATAAGATTCTTGGAGTTAAACTCGATAGCAATGTGGCAGAATAATATGAATTAGAAAAATAATACCTCACAAAGAAGGTAGATGAATTTCTTAGCCAAGAGCTTCAATTATAAATATGGTGCACTTAATTATATATGTGGTGTACTTGAACCAAGGGAAACTTATTTGAACACTCGTTAGCCTCTCAATTATAAATGTGGAACGCTTTACACCCATAAATGTTGGCTTTCAGACATCCTAGGACATTTTAACTTATTGATATGATACCAAGTTTGTCACACCTCAATCTACCCCATAGATGCGACAAGGCATCCAAAACCACCAAGTGGCCCAAAAGTACCCTTGAATCAAGCATACATCTACTAAAACATACATTCAACGAAAACAATATAAACTCAAAGAAGGAATAGGCATCTCCATGAGTCAAAAAATATAAATAAATAATAAATAAATAAATAAATGAAAGACTGAAATTGAATCTCAATACTATAACTCCAAGTCTAACATCCACTATGAAAGATGAATAACTTATCTACTTGGACAAGTCCTAGCCAGCTTTAACAAAGTAAATATAACTTAAAGCTCTATTAAAGAAATATAGAATCTAAAAAAACTACCCCTCAAACCATAAGGATTCACCAAAAACTGGGGCCAGAGCCGCAAATCTGTTTAACCGAGTTTGTGCAAATGACTAGTCGGATCTACATGGTAAAAACATGTAGGAACAAAACATGCATCAGTACTTTAAATAAATTTGGCATGAAAAAAGGCAACATGAACAGTATATATCAATATGCTCAACTACAATAAGACATGAAATAGGATATGAAATGCATGAATAAGTCTGACTCTGATCTAACACATCAGGAATAAGTAATAATATGCAAGGCTACTAGTTTATAATTGAACTTTACCTTTTAGGAATAAACATAAAACCTAATCAAAATATCTCAAACTCATCCATTTTAACAAAGAAAGTAGACACTTAGTTAAAAACATCATTTTACATTGATGATGAACAATATTAGGAGCCTTTGTAACCAATAGTAAACTATATGAGCAGACATGGAATCCAGTCTGTATCTCAAATGATAGGTGTACTATACCCTGCCAAAAGTATAGGACCTTATCAATGACCTAGAGTATTTGCTAAGCCTAAACATGCCTAATTGGGATATCTCATCATACAATGGCATGTAATTTATGAGACAGGGGTCTCGCACCTAAAATTTCTCGGTGCTAATACTGCTCCCAAAATTAAAACTAACTCTACTCCTGATCTTGACCATGATTAGTGGAAAATATTTTATATTACCAACTCACCAAGTAAAATTTTTCTTAGCCTCTTTGGGAAAAAATCTATATTAGCCTTTTTGGGAAAGAGTCCATCTAACTGACAATGACTTATTACTTTCAAAATCATACTCATTCTTATTAGACATGTATTCAAGCAACATGTTTTTAAAGATTTTTTATTCTGGACTAAGATTATACATTTATAAAGAAAAAAAATCAAGATTTTCTAACTAAATTTAAAACAGGCTTAAATATTTTGTAAAGCCAAGTAAATCATGAAATTATGACTCTTTCAGCAAAACAGGATTTATACTTGAAAACTTAACAACTTATGAAAGTTGACTATGTCTCATGTTTCTACTACAATTCTATGGACATGTCTCTACAATTTCACCTCTTTCAGTGATGACTACTATGCATTTGACTATACCTCAAGGGAAATGCAACTTCATTAAATAGTATGTAAACTTCATCCAAAGTCATAAATAAACATTGAGGAATAAGCAAGAAAGGGTAATCTCAACATACAACATGATTGGATAACCCTAGAACTTGCTACTCATAATTCTCAATTTGAAACTGGATGGTTTGGACATAAGGGTTGAAAGAAATCATTTTTGAAGTCCTTACATACCATTATGAAGCCTTTAGATCACACTTGGTGATGGAATTGAGTTCTTGAAGGCTTTTTGAAGAACCATAGACTTGGAGAATTTGATAGGACTACATTCTTTTCTTTCTTCTAGTTTGATGAAAGAAAGTGTTTTTGAAGTCCTTACATACCATTATTAAGCTTTTAGACCACACTTGATAATGGAATTGAGTTTGTGAAGCCTTTTTGAAGAACCATAGACTTGGAGAATTTGAGAGGACTACGTTCTTTTGTTTCTTCTGATTTTGATGTTAAGTGTCTAGCCTTAGGACAACATAGGAATAAGATATCAGCTAAGTGATTTAGCCTTTTATAGGGTCTAAAATGACATGATTTAAGATTAGAATGGTGGGGTAAAAGGACCAAAATAACCTTTCTAAAATGGAGAAAGTTTGAAGGATTTTATACTAGAGCATTCCACCTAACATGGAACGTCTGTCATCGCACCACACTTCTAGACATAGCATGTTTAGTGCTTTGCTAGGCCTCAGTATTTTTTGCCTTTACAAACTTAAACTTAAGGTGCCATATTTTTTATCACGGAGTACTTCTAAAAGTAACACGGTTGTGGTTTCTAAACATCTAAAAACACTTGCTAACATATTAGAATGATCTGCTTTCAATCCCAAGCTTTTGAAAGGTTTCTAAACATCATTTTATTCATCTACAATATTAAAAAAATACTAGAATTATGGGGGAAAATATTAGGGTATACAATCCATGTTCCTCCATGATATAGACTCGGGCTATGACATACGCATTGCTTGGGAAGTTCAAATATGAAATTTCATCAATATTCAAGTTGAAATCATCCCCCAAAACATTAGTTTCAAGCTTAGAACCAAAAATCCCAAATTTACATTTGAAAAATCAATATTTGAAGATGGAATCATGAAATAATTAATGGAAAATAGTAAAATATTAATTTCAAAACTTACCCAAGATTTTTATCTTGAAAAGCACCTTTTGAATCTCCTAAATGAGTTTACAAAATCTAGTTTTCATAAAGAGGAAGAAAGGGTAGAAAGATAGATTTTAAATTTACTAATATCATTCTTTCATCGTGATTGCAAAACCTCCATCATGACTATAGACTTACCTGATATTGACCAATCACGAATCACCATTGCAAAGGTAAAAAACTGACCCGATCTCTATATTATTCTTTGCAATAATGATGCATCATCTGGTATTGAGGAACTCATTGAATGTGCACATCGCAAATGCAACCAAGGTGACATGGACATGAAGAAACAAATGGCCTTGCACTAGCAAAGAAACAAGTCTAGAAATTCTTCGATTAGACCCTCAAAATTCATTCAAAATCTTGTGAACACAAATCATTTATGCACATAGATTAATTTTAATGTTATGCACTCAATAGAACTATTAAAATATGAATTCAGAGTTTCCTTGACTCGATATTTGGTATGGAAAAATCTAAATGAATCTTCCTACAAAAATGCCTCCTAAATTCCCAAAAAATAACTCGAACCTTTTCTTAGCCCAAAAAGTTATCTCCCAAAACCAATGAAATCATCAAATATTGAATTCAAACATTCTAACTCTGAATGTTAATCCATTTCAAACTTTAAACTTCAACTTTTAAATTATTTCTTATAAATGCACAACCTCCCAATAAAAATCCCAAAACTCAAATCAAAGGTCCTCCAGGACCAAAATCCATATTCTAGAGTTGATGAAGCTGATGGATTTCCATTTTGAGACCTAAAACTCCAAATGTTGACTAAAGTCAACTATTTGAACCTTAAATCCTTCTAAAAATTAAAAGATTCTCAAGATATCCAACCTGTTGTTTCGATTCTCAAACTAACCATACTGATGTATAACATGATATGAATCAGCTACAGAGACAGATAAAAAGGTAATTTATACCAAACGATGAAAATAACCTGGAGGCTCATTATAATAGTCATGCTTATCTAAGTCTGTGATTAAAACATCATATTACAATGAATAACAATAAAGTAAGCTAAATTTCTATAGAATTATACATAATTCTTTAGATAATATAATGACGAGTCTAAATCATGAGATATCAATATATTGTAAGTACTAAATAAAAATAATAGGAAAAACATATTTAATCAATGCAACATGAACCATGAACATAAATATCATAAGGAACTAAATTTCAAAAATATAAATCATAATTGGGTGGAAAGCCATGATTTTCAAGTCATAAAAGAATATTTCCCAAATTAATTGCATTTTATTCATCTTCAACAAAAAAAGTACATTGTGTTTATCCCTTTAAATTCAACTAGAAGATCAAAAAACCACCATAAATCTTGTCATGGGGATTTTCATAACTTAGATAATCCAATTTATCTGTTGCTCTATTTGCTCTCTAAAGCAATGCTAGAGAATATACCCCATTTTTTATATGTATTTTCAATCTGACCACTTCCTCTTGTATTCTCCAAGGGGTTAAAGTCAACTCATTCAAACTATCAACCAAGAGTTTAGAATTACCTTCTTCTAGAATAAATTCATATCGATTATTGATACACCAGGTGATCCCACTTAGCAAGGCTTAGCCTCAGCCCAGATAATGGTACTCGGTCCTAAACTAGCAAAGATCAGCTGACCCTCATGATTCCTGATCACTCCTCCTCCTCCATATATACCCTCCTTACAACTTTTATCAAAAATATTTTCAAAAAACTAATATCTGGTTTTATCCATTTAACCATGATAGACATGTTGATATTTATAGTGGTTCTCATTAGAAGAGCTAGATCACTCTACTTGGGTTTCAACTTAACATTAATAAACTGATTATTCACAATCCGAGAGATGGTATAAACTATATAAGAGATGGCTTTTCTGATGTTGTGTTTCTCCCTCCCATACTTAGCACTACATTTGGCCTTCCATAGCTCCAAGATAATAACAGCAGGTACACACTTAGTGATAAAGCTCAAGACTGATTCTTTGCTTTCCAAGTCCACTAGTATTTAGAAGAATTCAGCGACACATTAGCACATGGAATACCTAATAGGCCACAAAGGATTGTCCATATATTCTGAGAAAATTCTCCAAACACATCAAGTGTGAAATGTTTTCTTCTTGAGTCCTCTTACAATAACATCTAGATGGAATAGAGATGCCCATTTTGGCCAGTCGAGCATCTATAGTAATTTTGTCCCTTACTAATCTCTATAGGATAAAATTCATTTTAAAAGGCACCTTATTATGCCAACACATAGATTCAAACCATCTTTTAGACCTCTTTTGTCTAATCAGGTGTCAAGAAGATGATATAGTAAAGTTTTGTTTTTGTTCTGGAGTCCATATTGGTTTATCACTAACCTCAAGTACTAGAACAAAATTCATATTATGTATATGCTCCATAACATGTATATGAATAAGGATATTACATTCTCCCTACATCCAATGACCATTGACTAGCACCTCAGACAGTTTCCAGTTTCTTAGTAAACTATCTTCAGGAAGCCAATTCCATAGAACTCCAATACATTATCAGTTGTAATACCAAACTGAGACATCCCCTCTTCCAACTTTCTAGAGAATATAAGGATCCATGAAGATTTTGGTTTTGTATATTGCATTCCAGGCACGGGAATTAATCGAGTAACATCTCTTAACTACTAGATGAATCAATTGACAATATTTGGTAAACATGAATTTAGTTCATAAAGAGTTTCTTACTCTTGACATCACCACCACTATTTCATTGTAAAAGCTTTGCATATGTCTTGTACTCTCCTAAAATCGACTCCTCCTTTATCATATGGATAATATAAGTTATACCAAGATGCCCAATGTAATTTCTTATTCTTATTAGACCCTTCCCAGAAAAGTCTATTGAGCATCTTTTCGCTTGATTAATAAAACTCATATATGGATTGATAATAGCTAATATGTGAACTGGTAATGAACAAAGAACATGTTTGATCAATACAACTATCCCCCTCCCCCCCAATAGGATCTTTTAATGCTACCCTCCATTTTTGTTGAGAATTTTGCTAGTTATATCCAAAAAACTCTATTAGTTTTCCTCTCTTCAAACAATGGACAAACTAAATATTTGATTGGGAATTCCTTATGTTTTGTCCCCGTAATCTCCTTAATTCTGTTGATGGCTTGAGTTTTCTCCTTACTTGATAGAGTTACACTTGACTTGTCCTTATTGTATTTTTTGTCGGACACTTTCTCATAAGTAGTTAGTATGTCCATCAACAAGCGTAGAGATATCCTGTATTCACTAGAAAAGAGGATAATGTCATTAGAAAAATTTAGATGATTATATGACCTCTCTTATTCATGTTAAAACTAGTGAAAAGAGCATTGTTATTAAGGTTATTTTATTTTATAGACAAGAATTCTGCATAAATGATCAACAAAAAAGGAGATATGGGATTTTCTTGCCTTAAACCTCTTTCGCATTTAAAGAAACCATATCTATTTCCATTGATAAGAAGAGAATACCAGTTACTAGAGATATGCCTAAATATCATGTCTATCCATACTTCACAGAACCCATCCTCCTTATCATCATACATAAAAAGTCCCATGAAACTCTATCATAAGCTTTGGTGATGTGATTTGAGGACAACATTGCCATCAACATTTGATTTGCCTATGTCATGAATAATTTCTTGAGCTAGTAAAATATTTTTTAATATGGATCTTACTTTAATAAAACTATTTTCATTTTTACTAATGAAGGAAGGTAGGATTATGCTTAGACTAGTGTTGAGGATTTTAGAGAAAATCTTTCTAATAACATTACAAAGACTTATGGACCTCATGTCAGGGAATTATAAATTTCAAAATCAAAACTATGTTAGTGTGTGTCAACCACTTAGGAATACTAGCACTGCAAAAGAAATACTGGATGGCTTTAGTAACTTTAGGGACCATTATTTCCCAACATTCTTGGGAAAATTTAGCTATGAATCTATCTAGTCCTGGAACACCTTTAAGGTCCATCGTCATAAGGTTGTTCTTGATCTTTTCCTCAATAAGGAGTTCAATCATCTCTCTATTGGTTTTCTTAGTGATTGTGTTGTTGACACAACTCAGCTCCTAAATCATTATAGTCAAGAGCTTGACTAAAAGCTCTTTTGAAGTAACTAACTCTATCTTCAAAGATTTCTCCATTGCCTTCAACCTAGAGTTGGTTCTCATCTATGATTTTGTTGATACCAAGCCTTATCCTTCTTTCCTTTATGACCTTGTGAAAGTATTAAATGTTTGCATAACCTTCAACTATCCATTTCACTCTTCCTTTTTGCTTTAAGATGGCTTTTTGGGTCTTTAGATATTGCACATATTCTACTTTATCCTTACTCAACCTGGTTCAAGAATTGGAATTGTTGTGGATTTATATCTCTTATTCCATATTAATAATATCCTCCTTTATATTCTATGGATCTTTGTAAATATCTCCATAAGTCTTCCTGGACAATTTACTGTAATGGTAATTTTCATAATTCTCGTGATTTCTCAATGTTTGGAGCATTATTGTAACTGTCCCAAGTCGTTCATGACTTGTTGATAGGTTGGCTCCCTTACTATTTTATGATTTGGATTCCTTTATAATTATAGATTTTTGGGGCTTACTCATCTTATACGATTTCTAATCACCTTTTCGTCAATTCTATTGAGTCTAGAATATTGATTATATGAAATTTCATATATGGAATATTAGAATTGGACTCTGTCAGGAAAGCGATGCAGGAACTGATTTATCGGCCAAATAAATGATAAATTGGTCGGATGACCGATTTATTGGTGGCTGATAAATCGGTCAGTCAATGGAAGATATAAAAATATAATCTTCCTCCAAATTTATAATTTTTTCTCAAAACTATGGAGTTTTATTTGTTATTTTAGAACATTTTAAGTGTCTTTAAAGGTATTGATCAGAGTTTTAATTTGGAGAAACTCATTACGGTGGTTCTATGATTATTTATACTAAGTAATTCTTCATTTTCGTTATGATATAATTTTTTGGGCTTATATCTTGCATTTCTACCATTAATTTAAGCCATATTTCTTACCATATGATGTAAGATCTAAACTCTATGTGTTGGTATAAATATTTCCATTTTCAGAGCTATTAAGGTTTACGAACCGGTTTTATCCTAGATTTTTGACATATTTTACTTGTCTTGACACGTAGGTGATGTTTTTTGATAGCTTTATGTGATTCCGAGCTTCTTACCTTATTTTGGATATGTAGGCATACTTCTTAAGGCATAAACAAAATTTAGGTAGGTTATGGTCTACTTTCATCAGATTGGGTATTAGTGTAGTACATGATCATAAGCGCCAACTCAGAGCTGGGATTTCTAGTAGGGCCCCGTTATGCTTATTATTCTGGCCTATGACCTACTTAGTTGGCTTGTAGCTTAACTACTCACCTTGGGCTATATTTCCCTACCCGCATGTCTCACGCGAATTTTGAACATAGTGTATATGGTGGAGGATTAACGCCTTTGATGCATATTGTTATACGTTGTCTATGGACCGTAGTAAGGTTGGGGAGGGGATTATACTAGTGATTAGAGCTTAGAAGCTATCCCCCTGACTTAGGCTGGTGGCTTTAGAGCCGATCTTGGTAGGTTGTTTATTATGTGTTTTACCTAAGATGTATGTGTGATTAGGGCATGTATGTCCCTTTAGGCCATAAATAGCTGGTACAGCTATGCTAGTAAGTTTGCGTCCTTATTGCTGACGTTGTACCTAGCCTAATAAAGCTTTGTTGTGTAGTTAGTATCTCTGTTTGATGATATCTTGCCCTAGCCTGGTGTGAACCTGGGAGTTTGTTGAATTGGACTGAGCTATGACAGCTCCGTATCTTTCCCTATATGGGTGTGTACTCAGCCCTCAAAGGGCGCCTGTTAGGCAGTCGTGAAATTGTTGGTATGATTACTCATGAATCGTGTCACGACCCGATTTCACAGATCATAATGGCACCTACTATACCACAAGTAGGAGAACCAAACCCGTAGTCCGTAGTCGAAGAGGAGGACTACTACATTTAATACGGAAGAATATCAAAAGCTATATGAAAACAGTAAAGTTTGCGGAATTAATTAAGAAAAGAATAACCACCCAAAATCCAGTATCAGCGTCAAATGAACAACTAAGTACAGAATGATAAAATTGAAAGAAATATAATATCAAGACCTCTAAATAGGGAAGACACTGACTCAGGTGCACTCCTAATTGAAGACTGAATCACTCGACGCTATCGGCACTCTTTACCATGGTGACCTAACACTCCACACTGGGTCTTGAGGACAAACCCTAGAAAAATTATAGGAGCTTCCATACTCAAAGCATAACTTCAACTGCTAACGCTGTCGGAAGTCTTTTGGCCTAAATTTTGGGCCATCCTGTCCAAAAGTCACATCTGGAATACTGCTTGTAGCAAGTTTGGGGTTTTGAACTCCAACATCTGGCTGAACTCTAACTGAATTTTATGGTGCGGTCTGAATTACTTGTGATGCCACCTGAATTGGTGGTGACAAAGTTTGAGTCAGAGACAACCCAGGCTGATCTGAATCTACTGACAAGGTGCCACTAGTACCACCAGTCTGAACACCATGCAAAGGAGTCTAAATACTACCCCATTGGGGGAAGGATCTAGCAAAGTGACCTCGATGCCGCACTCAAAATATAGCCCCGCTATCTTACTCTTTTGAGATTTGCGACCAACACTTGACTGGACACCACGGCTGAAGGATCCAACATCGTGACCAGTTACTCCATAGGCCTCCCTGCATAGTCTGTCCATAAACGTTGCATGGACTGACACCTGGGAAAAAGAATAGCCTGACATTATCAAGGCCTCTACCGCTAACCAAAGAGGAAAAATTAAACCATCTGCAAACCTCTGTGCCCTATCCCGATCAGTAGGGAAAACTATGGCAGCACGCCCAACCTTCTAATAAAAATGAGCCTTAAACTCTGTGACGGACATCTGACCCTGGTGTAGACTCCTAAACTCTCTCTATATAGGCGATTCATCACTTCTGACAGGAGGTACTACCATTGGTGCTCCTCCCCTGACTACACTCGAAATCTCATGCAACAAACTCTGCAGAACTGGCGTGGTCAAAAACCCAATTGGTATTTAAATCGATGACAAGTATACTGTATGCTGTAACAAAACATCTGACGACTCCTGTTCTGTGGTTGGGACTAATCCTCTGCTCGTAATCTGGGCTCTAGCTGTCTTGATGATTCTAGCACGTCCTCTAATGCTATATCGCTCCCAATCTCTGCCTCTCACAGGAGTCCTTGCTATGGGTATGGAATACTTGCTCTGGTTTGCGGAAGAGTTTGAGTGCACCATATGTGGAAGAATGAATAAGTTTTTGAGGAAACATTAAAGGAACAAGCACACGAATCGAAGTCAAGAAATGGAATTTAATTCCTAAATGCCACCATAGCCTCCCGAAGATAAGCCACGGACGTCTCCGCACCGATCTGCAGGACTCTACTAGTCATTGG
>JBDJHY010199665.1:0-11647 GCA_039654485.1 Withania somnifera | reverse complement strand
TCAATTACACAAAAGCTATATTTGATTGATAGACAAAGTCATTGATGATTACAACACAAACCAGCCAATAAAAAAAAATCAAAAACACCAAAATTTTAAGGTAACTCCATTAAGTTCTTCTTCATATAAATTAGCCTAAACCGGTAACTTATAGCTGTAACTGAAACACAACAACAAAAGACAATAAAGATGAGTATATTAGTTATGTTACTTCTCAACTTCTTCTCTCTTTCTTTCATCTTCTCAATCTCTTCTTCCAACTTCTTTAATTTTATATCTACATAATTTATCAGCTTGTTTGGATACTTTAGGTTTGTCAGTTTCTTCAGAGTGTTCCTTAAAAAATTTCTGAACTTCATTGAGTGATATATGATTGTTATATTGAGAAGATTCCATAAAATTCTCAAGCTCCATTATTTTTTTTTATTAATTTTGAAATTAAAATTTTGGACCTCAAATCAATATTTTTTTATCCCTCCAACACCAGAAGTCACAAGATCTTGGACCCTTCAATGCTTAAAAAATAAAACTAGGGATTAATCGAATCCTAGAAGATACTAACTTTGCAGATAAAAAATCAAATCTTTACCCCATAATAAGGACATTCTTAATATCTTCTGCCTTGATTATTTGAAGTCTAAGATGTCTTCAAATGCAATAGAAATTCATGATCTCACAAATTTCTTGATTCAAAGTAAAATCATCCTTTTTCATACAATGTTTAGTCAAGTTAATTGATCTCATGCTGGGTGCTATGAAAACTTCATTCAAACGAATAAGAGTTCTTGATGATTGATTTTTTACACAATATGAATGAAATTACGAAGTTGATTTTAAATGTTAGACGATTGAAAACGAGTGAGAAGAGAAAATAAAATAAAATTAGGGTTCTTTCTTTAATTTGAGTCGGGTATAGAGGGGTTAGGACGGGTATATAGCTTTTATATATATATAAAAAAGGGTCAAATTAATTTATTCATGTGTTGTATGTTGATACAACACTCATAGTGGGTCCTGTCTCGAAAGGTCCTAAAGAATTCGGTTTAAAGTTTTTAAGGGGTATATAAATGTCACTTATATTAAATGATTAAAATGAGTTGTGAGGACAAATTTATTTTTTTTAATGTATTTTCTCTAAAATGACTCATATATTTTTAAAGCTTATAAATGATGGTTATTGGTGATGATTGTTGATGAATTAAAAATTCACCAAAACAAATATAACAGACACACCAAATATAAGAATCTTTCTTGCTAGAGTGATAAGGCCAAAGTAATGAGATAATCCTGCAAAACAAAGTCCGGAGTGATCCCCGAAATTGATCTCTGATGCTTAAGTCATTAATCTGTATTCAAGAGATAATCATATATTTCAAGTGGTTGTTTTTTTTTTCCATACCTTTGCCTCTGGGTTTCTGAGATCTTTATAGGTCTTCTTTGTAAATGTCACATTTAGTGAATAATCCTTCTGACGAGTAACTCCTGGCGGGTATTTTGTAACTGCTGCTGTATTGGTGGAGACTAATTATTTCACGATTGTTATTATGATTAGGATTGTATTTATTATATTTATGGTAACCTATTAATTATTATTTATGGTACTTTATTATTCTATCATTATTCTACTCCAGGAGCCAATGTGTGTGTTTATGCCTCTTTGGCTATTTCTTCAAATGTTATCTGGATTATTTTTTCTGCTTTTATACCAGAGATTTTCTTCCAGGACGACAGTATTATTAATTATGTATACCAGAGCATCTGTAACAATGTATATTGGGAGGGGGTCCGATATTTTGTTTTTACTGATAACGGAGTGTATTCGTTAGTTTATCTGGTTTTCGGTGGTAGTTTTTATCTTCTCTTGCTTTACAAAGATGGGCAGGAGTTTTCCCGCTTTTATTTTTTATCATATGCCAGCGTCATATGGCTGACTGACACGTGTCATGACTCTATGTATAGAAGCTTGTTCTTCTATTCCTCTTTCTTGGGAATATGCAGATTTTATTGTGTTGTCTTTTAATTCAGCGAATTATCCCTTATACGCTTGAACAAGTGGAGAGAGAAAACTTTTTCCTCCGGAGGCTCCTCCAAGAAAAAACTAAGGAGCTAAGTACAAAAAATGAATTTATTCAATACTTCAGAACTCGTTTATCAGAAAATGCTGATTTTCAAGGCTTGATTAAGAGGCTTAAGGAAACCAACAACGAAAGAAAATAACTTGAAAAAGAAAATCGGGAACTATATCAGAAGTTGGAGCTTTTACGAGGTGACATATGAAAGATGGTGGACACTACTGAAACGTCAGTTAGTTTTTGAAAATTTAAAGCGGTTCAACTTCGCCTTGACTTTGATCATCGTGAAACTGAAGTGAAAAGGCTTCGAGATTAGATAAAAGAGTATGAACGGATTATTTTCGAGGAAGGAGGTCTACTAAGCCTGGATAAGGTTGAAGATTGAGTTCAACAATTAACAGTAGAGCTGGAAAGCCTTGCCTCCAGCCATGGGGTCAATTCTTCAGAGTATCAGACCAATCGGGTTATTTTGGAGAATCTGTTGGCGATGTATGAGCATGTAAAGAAGAGACCCCAGTATTTGCGAGGAAATATACAAGCATCGTCCAGTCGGCAAACATCGTCTCCTACTAATGCCGCCTCAATTCAACCTCGGAGTAATGCTATATCTATCACTCCAGTTCAACCCTGGATTGGCTCGAGAACAGTTGTTCCTGTTCCACCCCGGAGAGGAGTAAATAGGGCAGCTAGGAATAGATAATGTATAGGCCCTTAATTTTTTTGTATAAAAAATAAACCTTACTTATCGGTATTTTGGACCGGCCTTGTATTTTCTCTGTATGATATTTCTACTAAATCTATATGCATTTGCAATGTTGCGGCGTTTTGCTGAACCGATTCCTTTTGAAATCTATTTATTTTTTTTATTTTTGGTCACTATGTCAAATCGATAATATTAATTCTCTTTATTACAGCTATTGCCGAACCGAATACCCTTTTTCGGGGTCAGATATCATGACGGCTCGGTATTCTACTGAGATATTTTTAGGGTCATCCCTAATATCAAGATTATCTCGGGGTGGTCCCCGAGATATTATTATATTTTAGTATAAAACTGCAAAGACTCAAAACATATATAAAAAAAGTATATATAAAGAATACATTCTCAATTTTATTGATAAAAACGTCTTAAATTGCTTACATGCCATGTACGAGGTATTTCAACACCGTCTAACCTTGCTAACTTGTAGCTACCCGCTTTATGAGATTCCGTTACCTGATACAGGCCTTTCAAGTTGGCTTCTAACTTCCCCATCTTCTCAGCACGACTTGCTTCATTTCGTCTCAGGACGAGTTGACCAAGGCTAAATTGGGTGTTTTTTTACTCTATTATTGTAATATTTAGCCATGACCTGCTTGTATTTTTCTTCAGTGATTTTTTCCACATCTTTCTTTTCTTCTAGCATATCAAGATTCACTTGGAGTTCTTCTTCGTTTTTCGGTTGAGCATAGTGTATTGTCCTCGGGCTAGGAATTCCTATTTTTGCTTAAATGACTGCTTTCGTCTGATACACTAAGCTAAATGGAGTTTCTCCATTAGGGGTTCTTGGAGTAGTTCTATAAGCCCACAAGACGTTAGGCAGATTTTTTACCCAATCCCCTTTAGCCCTATCTAGCCTTTTTTTCAAACCTTGGAGTAATGTCTTATTTGTAACATCCACTTGCCTATTAGCTTATAGATGTGCCACCGAAGTGAATTGCTGGGTGATATTCATCTCTTTACACAACTTGAAGGGTTCATTTGAGAACTTTTTCCTATTATCTGAGATTTTATTCCTAGGTATTTCAAACCGACAAACTATGTTTCTCCACACAAAGTTTAGAACTTTCTTTCCAGTGACTGTAGCTATTGGCTCTGCTTCTAACCACTTTGTAAAATAATCTATGGCTACTACCAAGAATTTACTCTTCTGGCAGCTTCAGGAAAGGGTCCCACTATGTCAATTCCCCATTGATCAAAAGGCCATGCACTTTGTATTGAGATTAGCTCCGCTTGGGGTTGCTAAACCACCGGAGCATGGATCCACTTCAGGCACTGCTGGAAAAACTTGTGTGATTCTCAGAACATTGTGGGCTGATAATAGCCCCACCGTAGGATCTTTTTTTCTAATCCCCTTGCACCTACATGGCTTCCACAGGATCTTTCATGTATTTTTTGGAGAATATACCTAGCTTGAGTTGGTCCTACACAGCTTAACCATGGTTTTAAAAAAACCTTTTATATAATATTTCGTCTTTCAGTACGTACTGGGGTGCTTTTATCCATAGTCTTCATGCCTCAGTAGAGTGAGATGGGGTTTCCCCTGAGATAAGATACTTGATTATTTGTGTCATCCAGCAGTCTTCTAGCTCTTCTATCATAGAAACCTCAAAGATACTCGGATGGGATACTTTTTTAACTAACACCTTATAACCTGCTTTTGTTTCCTTAGAATAAGCCATTTTGTTAAGTGCATCCACTTTGGTGTTCTCCCCTCTAGGAATTTTGGCTATTCTAAAATAAGGGAATTCTTCCTGTAACCCTTTTACCACTTGGAGATGTATTTTTAACTGGGTATCTCATATTTCATACAGAGATATATTTTTAACTGGGTATCTTGTGTTTCATACATTCTCTTTACCTGGTTAACTATAATTTAGGAATCACTAAGAACAGAGAGTGGGTTTACTTTCAATGCTTTAGCAAGACGTAATCCTGCTATCAGTGCTTCGTATTCTGCGGTGTTTTTTGTTGTCTTGAAGTTGAATCACAAGGCGTATGATCCTTCAGTTTTTCCTGGGTTTTTTAAAAGGATTCCAGCTCTGCTGATGTCTCCATTGGACGCTTCATCCACATGCATGACCACAGTATCATCAGGTGTCCTTATTTCATCCTCCACCCTGGTTTCCTCCAGAAGAAATTGATTTACTTCTACTAGAAAATCTTCCAAGGCCTGGCCTTTAATGATTTTTTGGGGACGATAACCGATTTCATGTTCACCTAGCTTAATATCCCACTTCATCAATCGTCCGAATGCGTCTGGCTTTAACAATACTTACTTTAAAGGGAGACCGAATAGCACATAGATAGGATGTGCTTGGAAATAAGGATGAACTCTCCTATCTATTGTGACCAGAACTAGGACTACTTTCTCGGTGAATAAATATCATATTTTAGCCCCCTACAGGACCCGGCTAATAAAATAAATCGGCTTCTATATTCCTTCCTCTTTAGTAACCAAGATAGCGCTAACCGCCTCCTTTGCTGTTGCAAGGTATAGATAGGGAGTTTCCCCTAGTTTCAGTATAGCTAATGCAGGCAACGTTGCTAGATGTAGCTTTAGATCTTCAAATGCCTTTTGACACTCTTCCTTCCATTGAAAATCCTTATCATTTTCAGGATTTGAAAAAAGGCATTTGTTTCTCAGCTGATTTAGATAAGAAGTGACTTAAAGCAGCTAGGAATGCGATTAGTCTTTGCACGTCCTTAAAGCACTTTGGTTGCTTTATTTATGTTACTACCTTTACTTTAGAAGAATTTGCACTTATTCCTTTCCGAGATACTACATATCCTAGGTATTTTCCTGAGCTAACCCTGAAGTTACATTTCTCTAGATTGAGTTTTATTCTAGTCTGCCTTAATATTCGAAGGGTTCTAGATCTTCCTAGCCCGTTCGCAGACTTTGCTTTTTACAACTATGTCATCCACATAGACTTCTACTGTCTTGCCTATTTATTCTTTGAACACTTGTTTTACTAACCTTTGGTAGGTTGCTCCAGCATTTTTTAAACTAAATGGCATCTTTTTATAAGAAAAAGTTCCCCAATCTATAATGAAAGCAGTCTTAGGAGCATCCGCTTCATCCATGAGTACCTGGTGCTAACTCTTGTATAGATCTAGAAAGCTTAGAAGCTCATACCCTGAGATGTCTTTTATTTTTTGATCAATGATTGGCAAGGGGTAGTAATCCTTAGGATAATGATTATTTAAGTCTGTATAATCCACACACATTCGCCGTCCTCCTCCTGCTTTCTTTACCATGACTGGATTAGCTACCCAAGTAGGGTACTTCACTTCAAAGAGGATATCAGCAACCACCAATTGTTCCACTTCATCTTTTATTATCTGATTTATTTTCGGGGCGAATTTCCTTTTTTCTACTGTATGGGTTTTATTCGGGAATCTATATTTTACTTATGAACAATCACTTCAGGGGATACATTTGTCATGTCTAACGAGGACCAGGCAAAGACATCTCTAAATTTTTGGAGTAACATTATAATTCCTAGAAGCAAGGTCGAGTTGTAAGATGATCCTACTGTAACTTTTCTTTTCAAAAAGTTGGGATCTAGTTCGACTTCCATCACTTTGTTATCTACCTCTCCTGATAGAATGACACTTTGCCATAACGAAGGGAAAATGACGTATTCTAGCTATTGATTTACTTCAGGAGCTTTCTTTTTAAGTGCAATCCTCATGCACTCTCTTGAGAGTTGTTGATCACCCCGGATGGATGCCACCCCCTGATCAGTTGGAAATTTCATCATCAGATGGTAAGACGAGCAAACCGCTTTTATCGGGGTTAACCAATCCCTTCCCAAAATAATATTATATGGGAAGGGTACTTTAATCACATAGAACTCGATCATCATGCTTTTCTGTTTGGGTTAATCTCCCACGGTTATCGATAATCGGTAATCGGATGGTTCCTTCAGGTACCACCTCTCCTTATGTAAATGTCTGGAATGGCTATCTAGTCCTCTATAAATTACTCCGATTGATTCCAAGTTGATCAAAACAAGAAGAAAAGATGATGCTAACAGCAGCAACATTATCCACGTAGACCCAGTATACCTATTTATTTGCCAGAATTATAGTTATTACAAGGGCATCCATGTGAGGCATTGTTCCAGGTACTACGACTTCCTTAAAAAAGAAAATAATTTCTCCAGACTTAAACCACTTGTGTCGGGTCTCTTCTAAAGGTATCCTTCTTGCATCTACTTTTAAAGCAGCCTGTGACGCTTCCTCCGAAGGGACCCGAAAGATTACATGTATTACCCCTGTAATATTATTGTTTTGATTTTATGGAGGGGGTAAAGCTGGCATCCGAGTTCCGTATTACTGGCTGGGGCCAACAAGAATATGGTTGGGATTGAAATAATGCCCTTGCCATGAGTGCCCTGGAGTAGGGTATTAAGAGTTTGGGTTTTAAGACGGCTCCCATTATTTGTACGGTTGCCCTCTCCCTTACCCAATTGAGTTCTACCTCCGTCCTTCTTCTGGCTGAAAATTACCTCACCCTCCACATCCTTGACTCCGGGATAATCCAACTGCTGCAGTGGTATATTGGCCTAGCACACCTCTTTTAACACATTCATCAATTTCCTTGATAAGATCCTTACATTCTTCCATCTCATGTCCATGATCATTGTGGAAATGGAACCACAGGTTCCAAGGCCATTTATGTGGTGGAGCTTGTAGTGCCAAAGGTGGCCCAAGCACGTCTTGATGAAGCGCTAAGATCTCAGTCCTAGACTTGGTTAGAGGGGTCATTCCCCCCTCAAGGAATTTTTCTCCGCTCCTACCCTAGTGGAGTCTGTCAAAAACATTCCTTCTGGAGACTTTATCATCCCCATATTTCTTCTCTAACATGCCAACTTCTCATTTTTTTCCTATTAGCCTCATCTGGTGTGGCAAAGTTCCATACTATTTAAAATAATTCTTATTTCATTTACGAAGGATGCCTCCTTAACTCGGTGTAAAGATAATCGGGCTGAAGGCCATTTAGAAATGCTGAAATTATTAGTTGATCCGTTTGATGATCAATATGAAGACTTTCTTCTATGAAACGTTCCAAGTATACATCAATGGTTTCATCACCCCTTTTCCTGACATCCAAAAGGTCTGCTGAGTTTTTTACCACTTTGTTCTATTAGTAGGATTGAGCATAGAATAACTCAGCTAGTTGGCGGAATGAAACAATGTTGTTTCGGGGTAGGTCATCAAACCATATCCTGGCTCTTTCTACCAGGAACTCCGAAAACACCCTGCACATGTGTTCCCTATTACACCGAAGGTTCATCATTTGGAATTTGAATTGAGACAGGAAATCGCTCGAGTCAGTACTCCCATCATAGTGTTTTATGCTGGGTGATTTAAAGCCTCTACGTAAGGGAGTATCTATTAGTTTCTTTGAGAATAGAGTAATCACATCCCCTGCCTCATCAATTCCAAGAATCTTATCCAGTTCATTTTGAAAAAATTTATCCGGATACTGTTGTTCAGTTTGCTTCCTCGGAAAGGACTGTGGTCATCTTTTGAATTGCTATCCAAATGCCACTCCCCTGTCCTCGTCGTCTTTCATTTTTTGTGAAGAGGATTTTCTTCCTTGGACTTAGTTGATTCAGTAGAACTTGAATACAGTTCCTCATGTTCTTCCAGCTCTTGTCTGGGTTCCAGAAGAATGGTCCCCTGGAATTCCGCCTTAAGCTGATCATTGCACCACTGTTGGAACAAAGTTTGATGCTCCTGAGGAAATTTTTCCAAAGTAGTAAACTGGTCGGTTGCAACTTGTTTGCCTGCACGATGAGCAGTATCCTGGGTATCTCGCAAGTTACCCCGTCTTACATTATTTCAGCTAGGTCCGACTTGACCTACCGTGTTGCTGTGCCGACCCTTCCTTTGTTGGTATCCACTTCTAGTGTTAACCATCTCATCCACCACAGGTAGCTTATTAAAAATGAATTTAAGAATGTATACTAGATCCCCAGACGATGCCAATTTGATGAATTAAGAATTCACCAAAACAAATATAATAGACACACCAAATACAGGAACCTTCTTTACTAGAGTGGTAAGGCAAAAATAATGAGATATCCTGCAAAACAAAGTTTGGGGTGGTCCTCGAAACTGATCTCCGATGCTTAAGTCAGTAATCTATATTCAAGAGATAATCATATATTTAGAGTAGTCCTTTTTTGCATACCTTTGCCTCTGGGTTTCTGAGAATTTTATTGGTCTTCTTTGTAACTGTCACATTTAGTGAATATTCCTCCTGGCGAGTAACTCCTGCTGGGTGTTTTGTAGCTGCTTCTGCTGTTGTATTGGTGGAGACTAATTATTTCTCGATCGTTATTATGATTAAGATTGTATTGTTATTATATTTATGGTAACCTATTAATTATTATTTATGATACTTTATTATTCTATCATTATTCTACATAACTATTTTTATTAAATACATCAAAAACATAATGGGAGATCTACCAAAGTAAGTCATACTTTTTGTGCATAAAACTATATCCCCACATAACGGTAGATTGACACTATCCCTCCGAAACTTAATTAGTTAAACTAGCATAAAACTTTAAAATCTGGTGGAATTTCTATTCTATATCAATATGCACGGGGTTTTACTTGATGCATCTTCTTTTTGTTCTCATGGAAGGAAGAGAGTGTACAACTATATGGGATGGGTGGGATTTTTGAGACACATTCAGTTCTTTGGTTTATGTTATTATGTGTATGTATGATGCAGATATAATACGTCTAAATATTACTAGTGAAATATAATGATATTTTATATATTGTCTTCATTAACTGAACAACAATTTGTTCTGTGTTTTCAGGAACTATAGTTTCACGATGTGAGAAGTCTAGGAACTTTCTTGAGCAATGCTTAAGCCAACTGCAAAATATGGTTCCAGTATTGCTAGCTCTAGAGGATGGTAAGAAAATATTTCTTTGAGATATTCATCTATTCATATTTTCTGTTCCAGTGGTTTTGATTGTATAATTCCTGATGTATTTCGGCTATAACTGTTTATTCATCGTGCATGCTAGTTATTAGTTTCTTCAACTAAATGATAAATGCTCATTTATTTGAACATTACGTTTACATGGAATTTAGTCTCTCGATATCCGTAGTGCATTCTTTTCATTTATGATGTTCCTTCATATCTTTGTTTTCTTTCACCATGAAGCTTCATCAATCTTTCTCCATGGTTTTTTCCTACTGTGTATTTTTGGTAGAGATCCACTTTAATAAAAATACAGACTACAGCAACTGATATGAGGAAGGTGACATTCTTGTTCGAAACTTCTGAAGAGGAGGTAGGGAAGGTTATAAAGCAATAAATTCATCATTATGTAAGTATTACAGATTCAACTAAAGAACATACTTTTGAGCCAATTAAAGTTTCCTTGTGGAAGCTTTAAATCAAATGGCTAAAAGCATTTTCAATGGATAAAAGATCCATTTAAAAGCTGTTGGATAGAGTTGGTGAGGGTGAAACAACTAAAAGGATGATCTTATCGTTATTTCTGAAGCACTTTAATAAGCATGGAAAATCTCTCTTCTGCCAGTAGACTCTTACCCCATTAAAAAAAACAATGTGAAGTGAATTATCTTTTGAGATGTCGACTTGACAATGCATAAGTAGATGTTATAAGGATATCTACCACTAGATAATTTCAGATATCCTTTGTCTTTGATATTTATGTATGATCTCATTTAAATTTCGTCTGTACAAACATATGAAAGATTTGAGATACGGAAATGGTTTGTTGATGGTAATGATACATGTCCAATGATTAGTAGGAAACTGACTAACCTATCTTTGACCCCTAATCACACAATGAAGGACCTAATATCAAGGTGTAGTGCAACACATGGAGTAAGCATTCCCCACCACAGCATGGAGGCTGCAGGGGCTTACTTGTTGGAATCTAATTCTAATTTGATCTCCAGATTGAGTAGCTCAATGAATAATCTATTTTTTCCTATAGACATCAATAATTTATCTAATGGATCTTCAGATGCTAGTCATGTGTCCTACGCTAAGACACTAAACAACTTTTATGTAATATTTGAGGAAAGCAACGAAAGTATTCACAAAAGTTCAATATAGTGTAGGCATTCAAGATATGGAACCTGAATCCTTTAATTTTTTTCTCTCTCTGATACTATTTCAGAAATAGTTGCTAGATACATCCTATGTTTCTTTCTAGGTTATCAATATGGAATGGGGAATTTTAGGTCATCCCGTCTTCCCTTAACAGAGTACGATCCTATGTTGAATAATGAGAGTTCGAATCGTAGTGAATATATGCTTGTTTGTCAATTATTATAACATCTTGTTGTGGGCTTGCTTTATGTTACTATTAATTATGTGTATTTGAGGAATATTTATGCACACCCTAACAAATATTTGAAAAGATAAATTCTGGAATGTACTTGGGAGAAATTTTATGCAGATTTCTACTCAGGAAAGCTGAAGAAGCTAGCATTTTTTGTTATGAGATCTCTCCAATGGTTGAGATTATATTTTTGTTGAGGCACTTCATTGTAACTTCATAAATGCTGATGAATGATCGTTTAATGCAACTTTCTTTATTAAACATCCAAGGGTGTGGCCTAATATTCAATGAAGTAGATTGAGAATCGTCATGTTTTGGGTTTAAATATTTGCGGAGTGAAAAACATTAGATGATTTCATTCCATCTATTCAAGCCTTTGTGAATTGTAGGTTGAAGCTATGTAATGACCCTTAAGGTCATTTATGATAAATATGCAGTGTCTTGCATCCTAGAG
>JBDJHY010199645.1:0-11647 GCA_039654485.1 Withania somnifera | reverse complement strand
CTGATAATGAGAGTATCATTTCATTCACTCTATACTTATAAGTAGTAGTGACACATGATGTCGTATTAAAATACATATTCATTAAATATCATAGATCCTCTTTCAATTTTAAATTATTCTTTTGAAAGAGCAATATTATCTCCTTCGTTTTATGATATTAAATATACTTCAATACTTTTATTGCCATATTCAACGAGTGTTGTAGAATATGAAGACAGATTATTATCCTCTCCTTTTTGGGTTTTATAAATTTCATAACTTCCTTATACATGCGGTGATCTAGATTAAAATTAAACGTCCAGCAATATTGACAGCTATAAGCTTTTGATTTTGCATGTGAACTAGGACATTACATCTACCCACTCATGTCCTTCTTTTTTTTCTTTCTTTATCAGAGGAGGTTTGAAATTGCGGTCTCATCCTACTCATACATTAGAAAGTTATTAACTCAAAATATTCTCTAGTGAGAAAATCAGGAAGACTTTCATCAGTCCCCTTTTTATATGAATTTCAAATCGAATGGTGCTAATAAAGCTTGTCATTCTTGCAAACACATGTTTAGAAATATCATTTTTAATATTTATTAAATATAAATCTTGCATCTTAAAAATCGATTTTTATTAAAAACTTTAGGCCATATAAATCATCATGGACATTTAAAACATAATTACTATAGCAAGGATCTCCTTTTCCACAGTAACATAATTTATTTGGCTATTATTCCATTAAACCGAATAAAACTGTACAATATAATCCCGTTATCTATCGTAAAATATTATTTTAAATTTCACTATAGCCAATATCAGAAGCAACGATTTTCACAGTTTTTTCCAATTTAAATTGATTAAGATTAAACATTGTAGGTTATTATTAATCTTTGCCTTAATATTCTTGATTGATTAAGTATGATCCTGACCCCAAACTTTAGGATTCTTCTTTAAACTATCATAAGGAATAGAGATATCATAGCAATATCCTTTATTGGGTAATACTATTTTTATTAAGGAATTAACATTATGTTACTAGTAGTCTAGTATGTCATAATTTAACACAAAATATTTAGTCTATTATAGACAAACTTTTATTGGATTAAATTGATACAAAATTTGGATTAAATCCATATTCATTTTGGGTTGATTAATTTATTTGGGCTTTACAAATTAAGAAGTTCATTTTATTAAATTCAAGACCAAGATACACCATATCTAGGAGTCCAAATCCATGTCATGTGTCAAGATGGAGCGGAATCCTCATCGAATTCAAGACAAACAAAATGATGTCACGTGTCAAAATGATGTGGTCATGCCAATCATATTGAAGAGCCAGCCAAAAGTCGCCACGTGTCCAAATGACATGCTTTGTCTAACAACAAGCAACCTGGCCTACTCCCTACAACTATAAATAGGGAAATTACATAATATTTTAGAGATCAAGCAAGCATTGAAGAAAGCTACGACAATAGTTATAAAGTTCTTCTAAGGAGTGGTCAACAAAGTTCTTCCCAAAGATCTTTCCAAGATAACGAAGCATATCTCCAATGAATCAGAAATAATTTACTATAGGCCCTCAAATCTCGAAGACATTTAGGAGAGAAGACTCAAGAGAGTCACAGAAATGTACTCACTTCATTCATTAATAAGAATTATATTTTTTTGTTGCAGCTAAATTTTCAATGCATCAAAAATTTATTGCGAACAAATTTCGGCATGCCTAGTGGGATTAGTTCTTCTCTTCATCTCTTTCTCCTACAAATAGAAATTTGCAAACTTCAAAGACAGTTGTTGTGTTGGCTTCAAAAAGAACAATGACGATTCAAGTAACAACCTTTATGTAGTTGTATCTGTTAAATGTAACCAAAATGGTCCAATGACCCACAATGTGTTCATGGTTAGTGACATGAATAAATAAGAATACTTTATCTCTTTAGGGATGATGAGGAAAAATAAATCCCATAGTATGACTACAATCTCTAGGGGTAAGATCCACTTCTTTGCATCAGATGGAGTCTCGTAAACTCTCTCTAACTTTGGGGACTCTGCGAATTCAATGAATTCTCCAATTTTGACAAAGGTCAATGCCTTAATGTTTGACGCAATCGATATTGATAAGAAGTTCGGAATGATGGATCAAACCATAAATGCCTTGAAGAAGTCTGTGATTAAAAAAATATCCAAATCGCCCAACTTATAAGCAAGTTAAATATCTACAACCCTGGAGAGTCTAAGTTACAATCTAAGACCGTAAGAAAAAGTTGATGCTGAATATTCCACCAAGCTAGTTGAATCTCAATGCATAAAGAAATATGCTTCAATGGCTACTCTAATAGTTCAATAGCTACAAAAAATATTGTAAGCACCATCAAAGCACAAAATGGTGGTCCACCACAAAGTTTCTCAGAGTACTTAAAGTCATATTTTAAACAAATCGAGGGCATGCCAATGCCAATTGGGTATCAGCTACCAAAATTGCAATAATTTAACTGGAAGGAAACTCCATACAACACATTACATATTTCATCGAGACATGCAGTAGTGTTGGAACACATGTTGATCTTCTTGTCAAGCAGTTTATTTGTTCTTTGGAAGGAAATGTATTTGATTGGTATATAGACTTGAAACATGAATCACTTGATTGTTGGAAGATATTTGAAAGTTAATTCCAATTTTTTTTATAGCACTCATCATACAGTGAGCATGATAGAGTTGAACAATACAAAATAAGTAAGGATGAGCCCCTGGTGGACTACATTAATCATTAGAGTTGCAATAATCAACTTTCTGAAACTTCTACAGTTGAAATTTGTATCCAATGAATGCATTGGGGCCTTTTGTATATCCTCCAAGGTATTAAGATCCAAATATTTAAAAAATTAACTACACACACTCACGACATAAAGTGAGAATTGCAATCCATTGAGAGACATCACCTATCTTTGATCCGAGAAAATAAGCTACAAAATTCAAGAATTCGTCAGTATACCAAATTAAGGGATCTATGGTGACTGTGATTTATACAAAAGGGTCCATAAGATAAACATTTAAGGAGAAAGTTGCAAATCAACAAACACGACAAGTGGAAGTCAACCAACTATGAAGGAGTTGCAAGCAAAGGTGTATCCCTTTCCTGACTCTGATGTTTCTGTGATTCTTAACAAGTTGCTAGACAAGAAAATCATTAAACCCCCTGAGTCAAAGAAACCTGAAGGAAACAACAAAGTTGATGATCCTAAGTATTGCAAATTTCACCACATTATGGCTATCATACCTCAAAATACTTTTAGCTGAAGGAAGAGATCATGGCATTGGTGAGAGAGGGGTAGATCATCATTGATGATGAGGAAATACCTGAGGCAAACATATTAATCCCAAACTTGACCATGCTAAGTGTTTAACTTCAAAAGCTCTACGGCCTATGCACTTTTTAACATCACTAGAAATTAAAGAAGAGATTGTCATGCTATATTTTGGGAGCTTTGAACCAGTTGGTGTTCCTATTTTAAAGAAAACAACAAACACATTCAAGATAGATGACTTCTCCAACAATAAAAATGGTGAAACTCGAGACTTGGTCTCTTGTAAAAGACAAAAACATCATGGGAGCTTCAACTTTCGAAAGTCGACATAAGATCAATCACAGATAACTTCTGCCAATGCAAGTCAAAACTGATCCTTGTTGCACGAGCCTAAACTGTAAGTCAAAAATATTCCTCGCTGCAAGAGCATAAATTGCAAGTCAAAATTCTCCTCGTTGTATGAGCCTAAACTGTAAATCAAAATGCTCCTTACTGTACTAGACTAAACTGCAAGTAAAAATGCTCGTCGCTGCATGAGCCAAAATTTAAAAACAAAACCGTTCCTTGTTACTCTAGTATAAACTGCTAGTTAAAACTTCTCCTTTCTGTACGAGCCTAAACTACAGGTTAAAATGCTCCTCATGCAATCCAAAACTGCTCCTTGCTGCACGAGCCTAAACTACAAGTCAAAACTGCTTCTTACTGCACGAGCATAAACTGCAAGTCAAAATTATTCCTTAGCACACAAGCATAAATTGTATGTTGCTCCTGTACCGCATGAGTTTAAACTGTACATGGCTCAAAAGAAAAAAAAAGGTCCACTAGGTTGAAAACCTCTAAATATGCTGCATTAAAAAATAAATAAAAATAAGGTCCTCTAGGTTGAAAACCTAGAAAGAGGCTGCCTAAAAATTAGGATATTCAAAAAGAAAAAAAGGGGCCCACTTTGTTGAGAACATCGAAAGAGGCGGCCTAGGCAAAATTTAGGACACTAAAAAAAGAGGTAAGAATAACTCATCATCTTGAACTAAATTATGGCTTGATCCTATTCACCGAGGTACGTGAACAACTTGGAGTATTTACTCTAAGTTCAGTCACATGAATAAAAAAAAGGCCTTGTCATAACTTAATTATCATAATAGCCCGCTAATTTTGGAGCAATATCTTTATAAATTCAGACATGTTTTGATTGTGATTCTTACATATATCATAGTTCTTGAAGTCCTCTTTGCAATATAAGAAGCATATCATGGTTTTGAGGCACCTACGCGAAATTATGAATTTTCAACCATGGACAGCCGAAGCTGAAAAGTTGAGTGAGGGAGGGTTCAAGCTAACTTTGGATTAGTATCTGTATAAATAAGGATATTCATTGAATGTAATTTTTACATATATTATAGTTCTTGAAGTCCTATTTGAAATGATAAAAACGAATTGTATTTTCGAGGCTCCTACGTGGAGTTATGAATTTTCTACCACAGACACTCAAAGCTGAAAAGTGAGCGAGAGAATGTTCGAGATGAATTTTGAGCAATATATGTACAAATTAGAGGATTATTTGACCATGAACTTCTTCATATATTGTGGTTCTTCATGTCCTTTTCGCAATGGAAAAAATGAATCGTGTTTTCGAAGTTCCTAAATCAAGTTATGAATTTTCTACTGCGAAGGCTCAAAGCTAAAAAATTGATCAAAAGAAGACTCAAGTTGGGTTTGAAAGAAACATCCATGTGAACCCGAAGATCCTTTGGTCTCAATTTCTCTACATATCAAAGTTATGTGAGTTATTCTCTCATCGATCCTACACCGAGTTATGATTTTTTTTAATATGAGCATTGAAGCTGGAGAATCAAGTTGGAATTTGAGTTGAATTTTGTTGCGACAAGTTGTGTTTTCAATGGAATAGTAATCTCATAAGTTCGGTATTCTTACTTCGAGTTATGATTTTTTTTCTTTGTATAAATAATCGAAGCTTAGAAAATAAAAAAAGGCATAACACAAATAAAAAAGCCTTTGAAAAAAAGTCACTTTCATTATCAAGGAGGACTCCCATTATATTATGATAATAATAATAAAAATAAAGGGTTGGGGAGGGGAACACTCATACAGAAATAAAAAAAATATAGGAGAAACTTGAAGCTAATAATATGTTGACAACTTGTCTCAACATCCTTCTTGAGTCTTGCTAGTTCTTCTACCTCTGTTTCAGACAATGAATTAATTTTCTCAATGACGTGAATCTTGCCTTCAATGGAAATCATACTCTCATGATTTTTGGATAATTTATTTTGGTGATCCTCATTAAGGGTCTCGATCTTCTTAACGTTAGCATTCAAACCTTCTAACTCGTGTTCAGTCTTTGCAAGGATTACTTGGAGCCCTCCTAGATACTTGTCCGCCTTTTATTTTTTATTATTTGTAGCATGAAGGCATTGTTGCGTAGAAAAAAATAGATCTTGGTGAGAATTTTTAGTTATATTCTGAGACATAGGCATTCACGGTATCATAATCTCCATATTTCTTGAAGAAATTTTCAATACCATCCAAAGGAGAAAGGCTAACAACGTCAACCTCTCGAATCCATTTGAGAATCTAGGAAACACCTTTCTCCAACTCCTTGAAGTTTTCCAAGGACTCGATGAGAATTGTGCAATTCATTCGCATAAAGTATGCCACATTCCTAAGACATAAAAAGTTTGAAGTTGAAAATCACCTCTTATGGTTTAAAATATAAAGCAACAGGATGCAAAGTTTAGGAGATATCTAGATCATCTGAAGGAGGAACAATAGACTTTATTGATGGGTTATCATTTGCAGCTTTCTCCTTGATGTCATTGACTGAGAGATGAAAACTCTTCACCACGTTAGAGGGGTTCGGGCTTGTAACACAATCTTGAAGTATATCATCATCAAATATATCATTGAAAATGTCACTAAGATCTAACTAGAAAAAATGAAGTTAATTGCCGAGTAAAGAAACAGGTTAGATGAAATATTAAAAAAATTGTATTTTTTGTGCCAATTCATTCAATGGAATTATTGAACCAACAATACCATCCTTACAGAATGCAGTATTAACGCTAATGGAGTCCAAATCAGCAGGCTCATAATATTGATCAACTAAATCCTTCAGCTTTTTCTTCAGACGCTTCCACTGTTTATTTTGATTAACATTTCTCTCGTTTAAGTTAGAGTTTTTACTAGTGGTCCCAGATCCATTGGGTAAAACTAACGGCTTGGGTTTGTCTTGCAAAGTAACATGATGCTTGGTGATTTTTCACCACCTTTGTCCGATGAGCTAGAAAGCTTTTTTTTGTGGGTAATATCAATCGCCTTAGAGTTAGTGTCAGCTATTGCCTCGAGGGTCAATGAAGAATGCTTAACTCCTTTGTCCGTTGGCGTATTCTTTTTCTTTAGTTTTAGACTCGAAAGCAATTTTGATAGTTTATGGCAGATTATTTGTAGTCATTTGGACTTGGAAGACTGTCTCTAAACATCCAGCAGACGCTGATCTCCTTTAATTAAGGAAGGAACATCATTATTTTTTGGACCTCAAAATAATGTGTGTACTTTTCCTCTCCATGTTCTCTCTAGGGGATGGCCACCGATCCGAATACTCACGAATCATTAAAGGCCTTTCGTTTGATGGACACACTGATATAATGAACTTCGAAAAGCTTTCAAGACAAGCACAAGAATCCTAGAGTTGCACAAAAAAAGAAGGGTTATTATTTGAAAAATAAAAAAAACAGCAGGACTGTGCGGTTACTATAGCATGCAGAGACTGTGCAGTTCACTCTTTGCAAATAAAATAAAATAAAACTGTGTGGAAAATTGGAAGAAAAGAATTTACTGAACTTACTCTAAGTTTTTGTGATGCTTTTCCTTATAAGCTTTTGGACTTAAATGAATTTTGTGCTCATTGAGGGAGTTTATATAGAAATTCTTGTATGAAATTCACTTCTTTGAATAAGGAAAATTATTGTGGAATTGTATGAAAAATATTTTGAATCTTTTCATCAAAAGAAAGTAAATATTTTGATTCCAAATCAAAATATTTTGTTACTTTGTTTTAGCCACTAAAATGGATTTTTTTCCTTGGAGATTGCAAGATGTGGTTTATTCCACTCCAAATCCATGCAAAAAAAATCAAATAATATTTTCCTTTATACTACAAGCCCATTCTCCTAAATTTCGACAAGCCTATACCTCAACGAATCTCGAAGTAGGGGGCATTTGTAGACACATAAATTTATTGGATTAAATTCATATAAAATTTGGATTAAATCCATATTCGTTTTGGTTTGATTAATTAATTTGGGCTTTATAAATTAATAAGTTAATTTATTAAATTCAAGATCAAGGTCCACTGCACCTAGGATCCCAAATTCATGTCATGTGTCAACATGACATGGAATCCTCATCAAATTCAAGACAAACAAAATGACGCCACGTGTCAAAATGATGTGGTCATGCCAATCAAGTTGAAGAGCTAGCCAAAAGCCGCTACGTGTCCAAATGACATGCTCTGGCCAACTACAAGCAACTTGGCCTACTCCCTAAAACTATAAATAGGGAAATTACATAATATTTTAGAGATCAAGCAGGCAATGAAGAAAGCTACGACAACAACTATAAGTTCTTCTAAGGAGTGGTCAACGGAGTTCTTCTTGGAGATCTTTCTAAGACGACAAATCATATCATCCAAGGATTCACGAAAAATGCAACAAAAGACCCTTGAATCACGGAGGCAATTAGGAGAGAAGAATCAAGAGAGTCATAGAATTGTACTCACTTTATTCATTAATAAAACCATGTTTTCTTTTTATATTTTCTGTTGCAGTTAATTTTCAGCACACGAAAAATTTATTGCGAAACCTATCACTAAGGCTAATAAATGAAAAAATAATAATTTTAAAAAAAGTAAATTAAATACATGCCACCGATTGTAATTAGAACCACAACCTTTGTAAGACAAACTTTTCAAATTTATTTTTTTAGATAATTTTTACAAGAGAGAGAGAGGGCTTTTCTAAAATCTGTCTCCTCCTCATTACAATATGATCCTTTTACAATGGATCTTACAAACTACACGACAAAGTCTTAAAGTTAAATAGACATAAAATAAACCAAGCATAAGAAAGTAGTAGATAAATCTATAAAATAAAGATATTACAAACCTTATACAAGTTATTTGTACATATTACCCCGATAATTTCTAAAAATTGGGTCTTCCTCATTTTTTGCATTGCCTTTCTCATTTTTTTGTTGAAAGATTCTTTCAATTGCATCTTGAATTTTTATAGGAATGCTCCAATATCAATTTCTTCAGTGTTAAGAACACTTTGAGATTCTCCTATCGGACATGTCTCATCATCCTTTGCAGTATGTCATATTAATGTCATAAATATATGTACAAATTCTTTGACAAATCCTCTTTAAACTCTTAGATATATGAGGCAAATATTTCATATTTAGAAATGACTTCTTTCTTCATTTGAAGTCTTCTCAATATCTGCTTAGAGGGGCTAAAATCATCCACTTGTGATGTTGCTTATAATTGATCCTTATATGATTAAATGGTGGTTTTGATAGAGTTTATTACCTTTTGACCATGAATCTTCCCTTCTAGATCTTTGCGAAGTAATTTATTCTAGTATTTTGTATAATTTCTTTTTCTATAAACATGAAGTTCATCAGAATTATTTATGATCTCAATCGACCATTTAATAATCCATGAGATTGAAAATTCTATGCAAAAATACATGACTTGACATTCCTTTTAAAGAAAATATTTTCTCTTTCTAAATTAATTAATTCTGGGGAAATATTAACTGACTAAGTATATAAATTTTTATAAGATTCTGGTAGAATATTTAATGAAGGATCATACAAAGTCCACTATTGACAGAATCAGTTTGGTATATTTTGCCCATGAATATGAAAACATAGTTCTATAAATTATGAATTATTATTATTATTTATTTTATATAAAAAGACTTTATTAAATGTCTCAGTGTAGTCCCAATTGTTATATTTGACATCATTCTTTTGCTCTAAATGGATATAATTTTTTTTAAAGGGTATTTATACTTTATACTTTATTCTTTAGGAATGAAAATCTTTTTTTTTATAATTTTTAAAACGTTATAAACTTTTCTAGAATTTGTAGAGAAAAATGCTGAAATTCGTCTGACCTTGTTGATAAGAGTATCATTTCATAATACATTCTATATAAGCAGGAGCGGGGTGTCATATCAAAATAAACGTTCATTAGATACCATGGATCAATTTTTCCCATTTATATCATTTTGTTCAAGGAGCAATATAATCTCTTTCTTTTCATTCTCTTCATATACTTCAATATTTTCATTGTCATATTCGACGAGGGTTATAGAATATAAAGGTGGATTATTATTTTTTCCTTTTTTGGATTTTATAAATTTCATAAATTCCTTATACACATGGTGATATGAATTAGGATGAGATGTCCCAACAGTATCGGTAGCTATAAGCTTTTGATTTCCCATGTAGACTAGGAATTGCCTCTGTCCGCTCCTGTCCTTCTTCTTTCCTTCCTCTATTAGAGGTGGTTTGAAACTGTGGCCTCATCCTACTCATACATTAGAAAGTTATTACCTCAAAAGTTCTCTAGTGAGAAAATCGGGAAGACTATCATCAATCCTATTTATATAATGATTTCAAAATCGAATGGTGCTAATTAAGGTTTTATCTTGGAAACATATGTTTAGAAATATCATGTTTACAATCTTTATTAAATATAATTTTGTAGCTTAGAAATTAGTTTTTATTTAAAAAATAAAAATAAAAATTGGCCATATAAATTATCTTAAAGTTTTAAAATACATTTATCATAGCAAGAATCTCCTTTGCCACAGTAGCATAATTCTTTTGGATATTATTTGCATAATTTTTTTGGATATTATTTGATTCACCTTAATAAAACTGAATATATAATTCTATTGAAGAATATTGTTTTAAAATCTTACCATGGACAATATCAGAAGCATCAAATTTTAGAGTTTTCTTTTCCAATTTGAATTGGCTAAGGTTAAACATGGTAGGTTATTAAGCTTTGCCTTAATATTCTTGACTGATTGAGTGTGATCATTTGTTCAAGCTTTAGTATTCTTCTTTAATCTATCATAAAGAATGAATAGAGGTATCCTTGGAAAGATCCTTTATAAAAGGAGAGATATAATTCAAACTGCCTAAAAATCTTTACAACTAAGTTTTATCAGTAATAACATCGGAAAATTCTGAAGCAAATCCAATACTTCGATTAATAGGAATCCATTTTTCATTTTCAATATTATGTCCTAAAAATCTGACCTTTGTTATAAAAAATAGCATTATTTATTTAGATATTATCAAATTATTTTGTATAATAATTTTCTTTTATAAATCAAGATGTTTAAAATATAGTTCTATAATTTTTGGAAAAACTAAAATATCATCAATATACATAATTATAAAGTTGCTATAAGATATAAATATAGCAATCATATTTTTTTGATATTTAGATTGATCATTCTTTAATTCGAATGGCATCATATTCCATTTGAATTGACCTATTGAAACAATAAAAGAAGTCTTATACCTATCATTTTCAATAATTTATACTTGTTAACATTCGAATTTTAAATTAAATTTTAAAAATCTAATGGCATCATGCGATCTATGCAATAAATACTTTTTATTAGGGATTGAATATCTTATCCATCTTAAAACTTTATTTAAAGGTTTATAATTGATAACCAATCTTGGGACTTCTATTTCTTGTTCAGTCTATTTATTAACATAAAAAGTAGTACATAACCAAGGGGTTTCGAAGGTCTTATAAGACCTGCATTTAGCAAAGAATCAGTTTCTCTTTTACACAATTTCAAACATGCGAAATTTATTTGACATGATCAAACTTTAGTAGGAATATTCTTTTCAAGAAAGTTTTCTTCATATGGAAGACTAACAACATATTTCTATCTTTTTCAAAAAATATTTGGGTGATCTCCACGAATTTGTAGAGAAGACAAATCTTTTAAGAAATCAATTTCTTTGCCACTTAATTTAGCATTTTATAAAATTTCTTCAACAGTTAAACTATAAATATTTTTTAAAATATAATTATGTAATTACACTTGTCCAATCAAATAGTACACATTGTAGTTATATTATAACAAACAAGCAGGTCATAATAATTATTATACTGTACAGATACTAGGCTAGTTGGGATTGCAGGCTGCAACTTGTCTGCCTAGTAACCACATCAATTTTTATTACCAAGTGATTTTTTTAAATTGATCTGTAATATTTTACAATATATACATATATATA
>JBDJHY010199634.1:0-11647 GCA_039654485.1 Withania somnifera | reverse complement strand
CTAAATTTAAAGCTCTAAAACAAGAAATTTGAGATTTCTCTCGACCGAGTCACCAGGGATTCGAACTATCGGTCCCATCAGGTCATTTATGACTTGGGGCAAATAGCGAAATGCTCTAGGATGCAAGACACTGCATATTTATCATAAATGACCTTAAGGGTCATTACATACAAAGCTAAAGGAACCGTCAAAATATGATTCCGATTACGTTTACTAAGAATTCATTCTCAAGTTCCACTATTTCTTGGTTAAAACTTCAAAATAGAAAAATTGATATAACAAGCTATAAAACTACCGATGAACTAAGCAAATGGTTCTAGAAAATCATAAATGACTCAGGACAACTAAAAAAAAGCTCTAAACACATAAGAAACTGAAAGGAAAGTAAATGACCATGCTGGTCATTTCAGGGGATTTATACCTAGAGTAGTATATGGTTGCATGAGATTCTAGGCTTTTATATTCTTGGTATCACTATAGAATTAGCATTAGTAAGTTTTGGACTATGGGGGAATATTATTACTCTAGACATAAGTTAAGGGCAATATAGGTAAGGAAGATGATGTTGAGTTTCTTAATATAATGGTTTACCCTTCCAAATGGGTATATGATATTAGTAATCTAGAAGGAGCAGTGGCATATTTATGATAGCATTAGAGGGAAGAGAAATTAAATATTTATCCCCAAAGAATAACCTAGCAAGACTTTAAGCATCCATTGGTGTGGTCTTTAAAGAGAAAAGTTTAGCAATTATATGTATAGTGTTTCCCAGTTTAGTATCCTTGGTTTGTTAAGTGTCAAGAGTGTTATTTAGATATTAGCATGGTTTTTTAAAATGTTGTACTAAGGAGAATATAGGTAATCAATATTGGGGTGTCTTAGTATAATTGGATCTTTGGTTTTTTTTTGAGTGGATATGAATTTGTGGGAGAAATTTTAATGGAAAAGAGGAAGATATTAGAATGGTTATGTGTTAGGGAAGTGCTTAGGTACACCAATATGTGTATTGATTATGGAATGATGTCCTTAAAGATAAGATAGAGTTAAGATAAGTATTTAGGGAGAGCTTAGTAGTCACGTGATTAGGAACGCCCGATATGTATAGTAAAGTGCCAGATTGTGATATGACATAAGCCCACATACTTAGAATGTTTAGATTAATCTAAAATAGGAATGAGAAAGTGAATAACCATGTCTTGTCTTGAGGATCGAATAGTGATAAGTTCTAGAGAAGAGTTATTTTAAGAAATTTATCCATTCTTACCCTTAAGTATTCCCGAAGTTTCAATCCTCATGACACCCTACTCATTTTATGCGTGTCAAATGCATGGCCATCACCTATGCTCATGTACTTCATATAGATTCACGTACATGCTCAGTTCTTAGAATAATAAAAACAATAATTTCAACATAATGACCTCAATATCACTTCATAAAGTTATGAATTCCATCCTAATGTTGTACGACTAGTGATATATCCGCTTATTTCTCACAACATGCTCTATCCAATAAACTCATGATATGCTCTTTATGCAATGTCTAGTAAGATCAATCTATGCCGGTCTTATGTGCTTACTAATCCTCTTTTCATGCTCGATTTGTTCATTTTAAGAAATATTCATGCCTATTTATTTTACTTTGCAGAGCCTATCTTGTGTTTCAGGGTTGTGACAAAAATTAGTCTATATTAAACAGTATCTCTCTCCTTAATGATTTTCAGTTGTACTCCATGTTTACAGCTAAGTGTTACACCCTCATTTCTTTTCTACAGTTTATATTCATACCCTCTTTTCTTTAGCAACTTTATTTATGGGATGGGAGATAGTTAATCCTTAGTTAGTCATATATTTCATGCGCTTATGTCACCTAAATTGTTAAGTGTGGTTGGATTATAAGGTAAGGTCCAGTTATGTGTAATAAGTCGATGACATTGGTGGGTGTGTCCCTTTTTGAGTATGCCAATACTGTTGGCTTTAACTATGTTTGAGAAGATCCCTAGATAGTTTTGACTTAAAGGATAATATTTAGAGGATATGGTGTTAAGCTCTAATGTAATGTTGGTTAGTGAGTGGAAATTGCATTATGTGGTTGGTGCCTCTTTGATTGGGGCTAGAGGTTAGTTGCCCTTAGGTATACGAAAAAGAGATGTTCTTGTAGATATATAATATGGAAATTATGCTTCAGTCTAGCAAGATCACGTTGCATGTAACACTTTGTACCATAAAGCTAATCTTTAAAAGGGGGAAACATGTGATTAGGTTCTTTCTAGTAGTCTATATACCATTGTGAGAGTTATACAATGCAAGGAATGAGATATAGTTTTTATATGAGTTAGAGTTTTTCAGAAGTGTTACTAAGATTGAAGGTTATATATCTTATAACTTGAGACACAGGAAGTCATGTTCTTACTTCGTGCTCAACGAACTCATGTTTCATGTTTTGTAGCTCCATGTTAAATTAGGTCTATGTCCAAAACTAATTTCATGTCCTGAATCAAGCTTGCCAAGTCTATTTAAGTTTCTTGAACTCATAACTAAAGATCCTACTTTATGTAGTAGGTTTCTTTAGAATCCTTGTGGTAGTAAAGTTAACTTGTAGATCATATGTGTTCCTTCTATCCAATACCATCATTCGAGGATGAATAACCCCAACGGGGAGATATTGAAACACCTTGACTTTTGAGCTAAGACTTATATCGTTAGGCGTATATGGTTAGAAATAAATCCATTGAGTTTTTACTTTGAACTAGGTATTAAATCCATAAACTAAATGTACATGAAGTGTTGGACGTGATTTAATGTCTTCACGAACCCCTAGCACAAAGTTGAAGTCAGTTTTCTTATCGGTAGATCTCGTATAGTTCTGAAAATAGGTAAACTTCAAATAAGAATATCTCTTAGAATATTAGGAGTTACATGAATTATAACCTATCTAAATTCAACTTCTATGAGTCTAGATTCCAATTCAACAAAAATGTGCATAAATACTAGGTCGGAATAAAACTTTATGAGCAATTTAGTAAACAACACTGTGGAGCTTAACACACGAGCTCACTAGATTACCTGCATGACAAGGAGCATGACGTATAGAAAACTTACAGTAAGTTTGGAGCACAATGTGCAGCTCAATTCCTGACAAAAAGTTTTCCAACACCTATTTATTCAAGTGTGCAGTCATCCCACCACTTTATATACTCAATTCAAGACATAAACCCCCTCAAAAGAGGGCCAAAACTTGTTTGTTTTCAACTTATAAGCCCTGCCTTCTCTCTACATAATTCTTTGAAGTTTTTCAAAAGTCCAAGTTGGAGAAAACCCCTATATTCTTCTCCTGAACTTCAATTCTACAATCTTCGTAGAAGAATTTATTCAAGTTCAAGCTCTAAAGTTTTTAAAGCCCAAGTTCCTCTCCAAAGATCTTCTTTCAAATTTCAAGAGTTCAAGTTTCCACCAGATAAGGTATGTTGGAATTGAATGAAGGTTTCTTTCACCTTCATGCCCAAAATTCCATTATTTTCAAGTAAAGTTCTATGAATTTCCAATTAGGGTTCTAACCAAAATAATGAACTATGTTGAACTTCAAATCCTTGTTATCTCTTATGATATTTTCTCCTATTTTGTGCAATTTTTACATGATTTTTATTCTATTCGTGAATTAATTATTTTACATGATTTAGACTGAAAGTTAACATGATTTTAATGGTTTAGATAAAGTATATGAAATTACTCATTGATTCCTTATCTCATGGAAGTATAAATTTCAGCATGATGATTTTCTATGAATTCTTATGACTCATGAATTTTGATACAAGAATTATGATACGACATGATACAATATGATTTATGAATGATATGGAGCCAAAAATGGGCTCAAGATATTATTTACGTATGATAGGGGCAATATGTTGCAAATTATGAATTTCAAATGATCTCTCTCTCTATATATATAGGTGAAAATATTTTTGAAGCTTTATTGAGCCCCGAGAGAGACTGGGTTTATACAACCCAAGATCCATAACCACGTTTCCATCGTAGTTAATTATCTGAAACACCGCGGCTTAATTAAAGGATCCTAATGAATGTTGGTGTTAACTTTGGTAGGTTATCACCCCTCTTTTTCAGTGTAGGGGAAGCACACTGAACTCCATGTGGCTCGTTTAGTTATATGTCGATTTAGAGAAACTCTTACCCATGTTCCCATTATATTCAACTTTCATTCTTTAGAATATGAATAAGAATATTTCATGAATCACGAGTTTACGCATATATCACTATTTTATTATTATCACAATGCTTCCAATTAAATATGAGTCATTGCAATTTAGTTTTCATAATCTATGTTGATGCATTCAATTCAACTTTTTATTTTTTTTAAAATATGATTTCTTTATGACCTTACATGTCTTACTTAAAGTCTCTTAGTTCTCAAGTATTAGTCTTTATACATAAAACCAGTCTTTGTTATCTCATAGTCCTAGTTTTTACTTGTTCAAGAATTTATAATTTCTCAGTCCTACAGTTCAGACATGTTCCAGTTCACAGCTCAATAACATGTTTATGATGTCAGTCTCAGCTTATACATATTTAAATGCTCTCATATATCAATTTTTGACATATATCCTATACCTACATTCTGTCATTGTTTTCAAAAATTTATTGTACAAACTCACATACAAGTACCTTTAAAGTATTGACGCATACTCTATGCCTACATTCACATTGTAGATGCAGATATTTCTCTCAGTTCATAGATTTTCAATACCAATAGATTCCAATCAGTAGATGGTGAGTCATCATTCTCCGAGGGTGTTATACTCAGAGTTCTCAACTAGTCTTCTTTATTTTAAGTTATTTAGAATTTTTGGGGTAGGTCCAACTACTCACCAGTCTTAGTAAAGGCTTCATAGACAGACAGTAAAAAGTTGTATTTAGTTTTCAAATAATATATATTTCTGTCACGACCCAAAATCTCAGGTCATGATGGTGTCTACAACCCTCATGTAGACAAGCCTAACTCTACATCTCGAAGCTATATGCAATGGGCTATAAACTATCAAAACAACCAAAGAGGCAACAAAAAGTATAGACAATACATAATAACGGAAGCCAGAAGGATATCATACATAACCCAATTCCCAAAACCTAGTGTTAGTGACAGGTGGAGCTACTATACAGAATATATCAAAAGAAACAAAATATGAGGTAACTCCTGTAAATGATAATACAATACAGGGCCTGCTATGGATCAAATAAAGCAATCCAAAGTCAAGGAAACCATGGTCGGCTCGGACGGTAAAGCTCACCTAATCTTCGTAAATCATCTAGATCTACCCTGCACGATCATGGCGTCGTTAATGCAATGGGTTTCTTTTTTCCTCTTGTTCTAAGATTTCTTTTTTCCTTATGGGTATATTAACAAATTAACCCCTGCTAGTATTTGTACCATGGAAAAAGGTACAAAATTCCAGCATGAGTACCGAATAAGGTTCCTAGTAGACATCATCAGCTGACTGGGTTAAAATAAAATGCGAGTAATAAAAGAGAAAGTAAAATAGGTCAGTAATAGTAATGGAACTGTAAAAGAAATAGCAAAACTAATAATTGAAAAAGGAGTAAGATGTCGAATGTGCCATAATAGATCTACAGGAACAAAACATGGTAGATACAGTCTACAGACACTAATATCCTAAACCCGAAATGAAGTAAGAAACCATACCTGTGCTCCATCCTAGTCAAACCCCACTAATCATGATACCATATTCGCATGAACCATGAATAAAGATTGAAATAGAGGAACGACGCTAACTAGGGAATAGAAAGTAAACACACAAAAATCTACCAGCATCCATACAAACCGGTAAGTACAAACAACATATAAAAACCTACCAGGTGCCCCATCCCACCGTTAAGCACAAGAAGCACAGCAAAACCCACTGTTACTCCCCCCTTAAGCCCGGTGAGGACACACCATACTAAGGAAATAGATAGGGGCACATGAAGGTAAAGTAGAACAGTATCAACCTCGGGCACACACACCCTGTCAGTTCCAGTAATCAACATCAGACACACACCCCCTTTCAGTGTGAATAATCATATCGGACACACACACCCTGTCAGTGTTAATAATCAACATCGAACACCCCCATGTAAGTGTTAATAATCAATAATGAACACACACCCCATGTCAGTGTCACTAATCAACATTAGACACACACACCCTATAAGTGTTAATAATCAGGGCCTCGCCCTCACAACATCAGTGCCAAGTCTCCAGCCCAAACAGTAAATATATAAGAGTATCAGCATAGCAGCAACAATAAGATGAATAACAATAGGAACTGAAAGTAAATGAAGTCGAGGATCGTCCAAATGCCACCAGCTAAGAGCTCATCTCACCACACTCGTCGTGTAACTGCTAAAATAGTCCATAGGTCAGTGGCCTCCAAACGGTGGAACCAGGACCCGAGCATACAATCTTTCACCCTCTATACCCTCTGATGGGTCCCCAAAATCAAACAAGAATGTCAATAGAAGTACAAAAATCAACCTAAATAACCCATCCCACACTACTAGCCATATCACTAACAATAATAGTAATAACCTAGTCTACAGTGCACATAAGTAAACCTAGCCTACTTGGAAGAAAGCAAAAATCCTCAAGGTGTGTGCACGGTGAACCCGAAGCTCCAACACAATCGATACCACCCGAAGCTAAATAAATTACAAGTCCAGGGATCAAAATATGAACAATAACACCCATATTGCAAATAGAAACTCGAGTCAGAAAGCAGGCCTCACAGCTCGAAAAAACAAACTAAATATTCTAGCGCTTAGCCTACAGCTCGGGGGATTCATTGTCCAAAAATAAGCTTAAGGAAATGACGAATCAAAGGGTAAAACTAGGTCTAAAGTAATGAAATAAAAACATTTTGCACATTTTAAGAAAAGCAGAAATAACGAGAATTACCCGAAAAACAAAGCACTTTCAACTCCCACAATCACCCACACAACTCCCTGCAACTCCCCACAACATAAAACACCCAAAAACCATCTCACACACTCAAGAAGGGACTGAAAACGAAATGGCAATCAACTGAAAATGAAAGGGGAGATGCCCTATTTATAGGCTATAGGGGGTTGTTGGGGCACCTTTTGGCCGCAGTTGTGATCTCGTCGGGGTGGCTGCCTAGGCACTGGGGCAACCTTCTTCAGGGAAGCCCTTGGGAACAAGGGAGGCCTTGCCAGGATGACCCAAGGTCCTCTAGGGCGGTTTGTGACCTACAACAATTAAGGAATAAATAAGAAAATTCTGAGGGGTCAAAAACGAGCATTTAGAGTCCAATTCGATCAAACCAAAAGTGCAGTTTGGGTGTAAAACACACCAAAAACTCAAAAGAATTGATGAAAAGACCATCTATGGCCATTTATGATAAAAAGACCGCAAAACCAAAAGGAAAAAAAAAGGAGCCTAACTAAGGACTTCCAAAAACCTACTCAAAATAAGCCCCGACACCCCGGGAAGCAAACCAATAACTCAACTAGACCAAACTCAATATTTCAGAGATGATATAATTGATAGAATCACAATTCGACGCTCCGATCATCAAAAAACCACCCAGGCTCAAAAATGAGATTCGACTGGGCTAATTTCCACAAAACAACCCAAACTCAAAACGAAACACGAACTTAAGGTTCATCTAGACCAAAATTGGTATTCTGGAGCTAAAGGAATTATTAAAATTCATTTTTGAGCACATTTACTACTATTTCACTCTCGAGTTCCACTATTTCAATACTGAGACTACAAAAAGAAAAATTGAGATAACAATAAAATGAGTCACTAGCGCACTGAGCTACCGGTCCCAACAAGTCATAAATGACTCGAGGCAACTACCAAATGGCTCTAAGAATAAGAAAAGAAGAAAGACAATGAAATGACTGAGCGGGTCATTATATTTTCAGTCACATACTTATTATTTATTCATGTGGAAAAAGTTAGCCCATGTATCATCTTCCACATTTCTTTTCAATCCAAATTTTATGTGTTATGATAGACCAAGGTTAGCTTCGAGACAATCATGGTTTCAGGAAACATGTTACGTCCAGGGTGTAGTCTTGGTGAGTGACAAGTATACACCCCAAAAAGGATATAGAAGAGTAGGTCAGTAAAACTACACATCCTGGTAGACATCATCAGTCGACCAATCGTAGTCCACATAATCATAAAATAGAATCGAGTAAAGAAATCATGACATCTTAAAAGATAAAGTCTAACTTAGGATGTATTAACATTATCTCATATTATATCATTTAACTACTCTTCCAACTCCACCGATATTATATTTACTACTAAAATACTCTAGCCTCATTAATCCACATCATAATCACAATCCAATGCTAAGTCATCACTATCACCCCCTTTGTTCATATTACCTCCTTCGTTGGCATTACTTTACTTTTATACTCACTTAAATCTTTAGGACCAATATGGTCATCATAAGCGGGTTATACCAAACCGTCAGTCTTATAGCCAACTACTACCTTATGACATTAAAGAATGATAACTAATCAATCAGGTAAGCCAGAATTATAACAAGTAAATAAGTAAAGAAAATCATCCTATAACAAGTAAGCATTGAGTTTCACCTTTTTATATAAATATCACATAATAAACTTCAAGAACACTGTCAAGTAGAGAATACAAGTTTATCCACAATAAAATAAGTACATCAGAGGAGTTAAGTCTCATTACCAAGCTTTTATGGATATTTTTAGAAGTGTCAATTCATTTATTGGACCTTTGGATTTATTTCTTTAGGGTTATTTATTGAGTGAATCACTTGATATCATTTTATTTACATATTCCTTCATTATTAAAAGTACCATGTGAATAATAATGGGCCAAGGGTCTTATTCACATTAACCCACATAGGCAATAGTCGGGTATGTAGCCAGTAAACTAGCATGTAGCCAATACTAAATCTTTTCACTTTAGTTCATTAATAAATATTTGTCTTTCACTTTCAGACATTACCAAGACATATCACCAACTTTATTAATTCATGGAATCATTTCTCATATATCATTGTTGTGGATCAAAATCTTCCGTTTACCACTATTTACTGGCCTCTCATAGTAATTATTTTATTAGTTCATCTTAATAATCAATAAGCCATTCATGACATCAATATAAAAAATTATCATGAATAAATGAGTTTCTGATGATTTTTAATCAAAAATTCATCATTATCACCAATTTAGCCTCACACGAACACAACTCAATAAATCACCATCGTCAAATTAGCCTCTAAGGGAATTTAGTAGATAAAGCATGTCTTTCAATAATAAGCAGAATGTCATAATATAATGAAGGTACAAAAATTAACCTACAAGTCACTTTCGGAGTCTTTGTTACTCATTATTTATTCAATGACTACAACTTACTCAATATTACCACAACTTTGACTCTAATGTCACCATAATCACTATTATTCAATTCTAACCTCACTTATCTTACTAGTTTATAGTACAATATAGATATAAATAGATTAGAACCCCCATAACTCAACTAGGCACATCAATAGAACTACCAAAAACTTATATTCTCATAACTTTAACCATAACAATCCTCTTTTGGGGAACTCAAAGAATAATATCATACAATAGTATTTATAATCAACAAATAACATATGTTTCAACAACAATATAATTTTTGGATTTTAAATCTAGTTCTTATATTTTGTATTCCTCTACTCCATTGCCGAAGGCCTAGACATGCTTTCATACATCAATTCTACACTATGAACATATAAAATAAAATAGTTGCTGATTTAACCTAGCTTATCTAGACCCCAAGATTTTGGAAGTAACAAGTCATGCTATGGATGCTCCTTCCCTTTTTCATTCCTTGTTATAATTGATCTTCTAAAAATAAATCAATAATAATGATAACTAAAAAAATTACCCTTTAAACAAATATCTTGAGGATTCAAACCCACTAATTATACTTTAATTCAAGGTCTATATTATTTCTCAAGGTTACTTAACTATTAACTATTTTTTTCAAGATTAAATCATCTCCATTAATGGAATTTTCATGCTTAAGATGTCACCTTCATGAAATTCAATATTCCAACCAAAAATTACATAATCTAGTTCACCAAATTCATGCTAGAAATCATTAACTTTACAATCTAAAATCAAGTTTATGTGATATAAATAACACCCATAAGTTTTTCCCAAAAATACACCATTGGAGGTCTAACTAAGGTTTTTAGAATGGTAAATAATTAAAAAAAAAAGAACAACAAAAAAATCCTCACCTCAATGAAGAACTTTCATCCTAAACCTTGGAATATCACCTCTCTTAGATTGGGAATGAAGTTTTGGTGTAGGAGAACTATTTCCTGTCAAATATGACTTAAAAACAGGAATAATACCGTTGCAGTGGTACCTTTTCCATTGTGGTGGAATTAATATTTTGGCCCATGTGGGTTTCGCTAAAATGGTCAAAACATTCTACTCCAATCTAGAATTAATGAAGCTTCTTAGATTGGAAAGAACACTCAGAGAACTTAAATTTCTATAGGTTATGGATCCTGTAACTCCTTATATTCTAGGAGATATGGTCATTTGAAGTTGACCCTATTAAAAGCTCATATTGAAACCCAATCATAAGAATTATCAACTTAACTTGATCTAGGGCTATTGTACGACCTTTTTCACACCAATAAACTTCCGAATTAAAATATTAATATTAGTACTGATGAATAATTAAATTCACCGAGATCGAGTTTATCTAAATAAATTAAAAGGCTTAAATCTTAGCCTAAAAGTTTGAGGTGAGATAATGAACTAAATGATTGTTATTTTTGACTCAAGATTTTGGAGAAGGAATATTGATATTTTTTTTAATTTACTGTAGATAATTTAATAACAAAGGAATGATTTGTTACGATAAATATCAATTTACCATCCGTTCTTCATTTGACGACGCTAAGGGTAGAAAAGAACAAGGTTGGAATTAGGGAGACGTTAGTCATAGGGTTGGTTATATTGCACCCTTTTTCTCCCCCTTTCTATTGCTATAAACTAATACACTTTCTATATACTCAACTGTTCTATTAAGGCTCTTCAAAACACAAAGATGATGACCGAAATATTTACGCACGAGTCACTTATTCCTCTTACAACGGTCTAAGTCTGGAACATGAGTTTCATAACCAAAGAAATATGAAGACTAAAAGATTCACCTTGGAGAAGACAAACACCCAAAATCACCTATTTTTACCCTAGGATCATTTTCTCTTCTTACAATGAAATATGGGGAATTAAACCCAAAGAACAAAATAAAATAGAAAACAACAACTAATACCATTGTAGTGGTAAACCCTCCGCTACGGCGGTAAGCATTGTGGTAGAATGCAACAATATTTTGAGAAGAAGTAAAAGAACCTAAACCAGTAAGATCTTCCTAGATCCCATACTTATCAATTTTACAATGCAAAAATTAATATTTGTACATAAAATTGAAAGCCTATCATGGTAATTATCATTACTGAAGTTCTAGAGCTTCAAATTCAATTATGAAAAGTACTACGGGATGCTACATGAGTCTACTACTCAAATTTTAATATTATACAAGTCAA
>JBDJHY010199626.1:0-11112 GCA_039654485.1 Withania somnifera | reverse complement strand
TAAAATAGAAGTATAAACGTATAGGAAAACCAAAAAACACATAACAAGTAGTGCCCTATCTCACCACTAGATACATATAGAAAAGAAAAAAACATAACCTACCTGATACCCCATCTCGATGGTAGAAATAATGAATACAAACAAGAACTCATTCTGACTTCCCCATTCACAACAGTGAGCACAAATAACATGAACCTTATAAATGCATGGGAGTGGATTAGTAGAACTCACAGCATAACCGCTTAATCGAGAGACTGCGCCTCGAGCACATCACTTAGGGCCCATGCCCGAGGCCGAGTTTGATTCGTGAATGATCGAAAGAGTAGGTGCACTCCTGAACAGTTGAAGTTGGACTGTGTCGTATAATCAGTCTATCATGGGACTTCACTGCTAATAATCAATGGTAGGCCCGCCCCTGATAATCTACGATAGGCCCTTTCTCTACAATCGGTGTATATCAAGACTGTGCTCCTAATAATCAAGGGAATGAATATGTTTGACAAAATAAGGTAGGCTCGTGCATTACATTCAGTCTATATCAGGTCACGCAATCACAATGATCTGTCGCGACAAAAAATTTGGGTCATAATGGAGTCTACAAACTCCCCCCCCCCTCAGGGTAGAAAAGTCTATCCCTGCATCTCAAAGCTACTCACAATAGGCCATGGACGCTAGAGAACAGGAAAATAAACAAAAACATAAGGAACTATATATAATAGCGGAAGTAGAAGGAAATATATTACAACTAAAATTCACAAACATAGTGTCAATGGCACATGGAGCTACTAAAGAGATTACAAAAAAAAGAAGAATATATCAAATGTAGCCTCTACAAAGTAATACTACACAAGGCCTATTTTAGACAAAATACGGTAGGCTGGGAATTAAGGAAGCCACGATCACCTCGGATAATAAATCTCACTTTTGTCTATGTAATTTGTTGTGTGTACTTCGTACGACCTCGGTATCTCCGATAACCCCTACCGGTATTTTCATTACCAAAATAGTACAAAAGTGTAGCATGAGTACCAAATACGGGCACCCAGTAAGCATCATAGCCGACCAGGCTAAAACAAAGTATAAGTAAAGAAATGGCGAGGAAAGTAAAATAGGGCAATAATAGTAACAAATAAGGAATAATCTAACTATTAATACAGGAAGAGGAAAAATAGTTGAAGTATAACTCCTATCAATGGGATATAAGTACAGAACTATATAGAAAATTAGAAATATGGTAATCACATAAGGGAACTAAACATTATCCATAAAGCCCAAAATCAAATTAAGGGAAACCAACTGAACTCCAACCGAGACCCATGACTGATGCGATAAAAAATGTACCACAAGTAAACTAAGTGAGGTGTAAATGCAACTAAGTGGAAAATAGGAAATAAACATACAATAAACCTACCTGACGCCCCATTTCATCGACAGGCACAAATAACAAAACAAACCTACAGTGACTCCCCCCAAAGCCCAGAGAGCACAAACAATAGGAGAATTAATGCATAAGGGTGTTGAAAAGTAAATCTGATTAATACCAACTAGTGCCAAATCCATGGGTTCCTTGAATCTTAGTGAAAAACCATACCGGATCGTGGGTTTCTGAACCTTAGTTCCAAACCATACCATGTCGTGGGGTCTCTGACCCATAGTTCAAAACTATACCAGAACGTGGGGTCCCGTACCCTTAGTGCCAATGGCATTCCAAATAGTTGGGTCCTTGACACTTAGTTCTAATATGGTACCAAATCGTGGAGTCCCTAGAACTTAGTTCAAATGCCATACTAAGTTGATGGATCCCCGACCCTTCGTGCCAATTTCATACCAAATCGTGGTGTCCCTGACCCTTAGTGCCAATACAGGGGGGTCTTCACCCCATTAGTTCTAAAAGTAACCTTCTGCGTATTAATGTATCATTTGTGACATTTAAAAACTCTCACTATTAGTTTGATATTAGTGTTAAACCATAGGGTGGACATGGCTTACGTATAAGTATAAGCAAGAAAATCTCTATTTTTATTATATATTAAGACAATACACCTCGAATTTTAATTGGTTAATTGAGAATATAAATATATCATAGCCATGGGGCACGCCCATGCTCAATCTACCGGAGTTACAATGTGAGGATGCATGATCAGGGTGCAACAATAGTAAAAAGTTGAATGCAGGAGGAACTAGCAGACAATGATTAGACAAAGGCCACAAGCTAAAAACTCATCTCACTCGCTTGATATAAAGATCAAGCCTAGGAAAAAGGTTCGAGGCTACCCCCAACAAGACCTGTATTATCACATATAACCTACGCCTTTCATGTCCCTTCACAGGCCCTTGAAATCAAGATAAAAGAGTAAAAAATAATCTAAATTGAGGTGATCAACCTAACAACCACCCACACAGCTAGCCATATTAACAAGCACAATACAGTATCCTAGTCTATAAAAAGAGAAATCCTAGCCTACCTAGGGCCGAAGTGAATCCTTTAAAAGTGTGCAATGCGGCCCAATGCTCAGAACACAACCCAAATTCCCAAAAATAATCAAATTATAAATCCAAGTGTCAATGTATGAAGAATAATAAGATATTGAGAATTGAAAACCAGTTCAAAAAAATTGGCCCAAAAAAAGGCCCCTTGGCTCTGCAACCTAGAAAAATAAACTAAAAGCATCACCGCAAAGGTCTCAGCTTAGGAAATGCATGGCTCGAATTTTAGCTTAATTAGACCACCGGAAGGTCCTTAATTGTCCAAGAAATGTTTGTGTTGATTAGGGAAACACATTCACTAGGTTACCAAAGCGAGGAAATAGGTGAAACATATCCAAAAAGTGAGTAAATATGCTCAAAGACTGCTCACCAAACTCAATTAACAATATACCTACCTGGAGACGCATTCAAGCACAAGAATTTAGCAAAATTGAAAAATCTACCATAGGAGCTCGAATAAGGTTTTTGGGGGAAGGATGATTCACCAATTCGAGGGTAATGAGATGAAGAATGAACTTCCCAACTGAATTGATCTAATCCACTAGCTACACCCTGGATTTTAGAGGTGAAAGAATAAGGGAGGGGGAGAGACATTTGGTGGAGATATGAGGAAAATGTAACTAGAAAGAGGCTCTAGTTTATAAATTGGAAGCGATATAGCGCTATCGCACTAAACCATGGTGGTCACTCTAAGTGCAAAACATGTGGAACTGGCAGATTCGTGCTAGAACAGTATGTTTGCACAAAAAGGTGGATACAATAGTCTGGTGCAACCACGCGAAAAGGGACGTGTTTGCGCTGATCACTTAGAACCTGGAGAAAATCTGCAACAACCAAAATTTCCAAAAGAAGGCATGGAAATCATACCAGTGTCCAACAACAACAAACCAAATATGAATTTTTAGTGGAAAATATATTCCAGACTCAATGGAGTCTATAAAACGACATCCAGAGGACATTTGAATGTACAAGAACCCCAAACAATAACCTAATTAAAAGGAGTAATTTTCCAACTTTCCACAAACCCAAAACAAGTACGGGCACCTCCAAAAGCAAGCTAATGACTCAAACTACCCACAATCAATATTTTGGAACTAATAGAATTGTAGAAATTCTGATCAAATGGTCCGATCACCAAAAAGCCAACCCTAAATTTCCTCAAAACAAATTGAACTCAAAACGAAAACCCCTGGACGCGAATTTAAGGTCCATCTAGACCAATGTCGGCATTCTGGGGTAAACAAGCTATTGGAGTTTGATTCGAAGACCATCCACTATATATTTAATCTCAAGTTCCACCATTTCAAATTTAAGCCTCCAAAAAGGAAAACCACGATAAAGAGCTATATAACTGCTAGGGGACTGAACTATTGATCCTAACAAGTTGTAAATGACATTAGTAAGCTATTAGAAAGCTCTAAACAAAGAAAAAGATGAAAGGTAAGTAAATGACCAAATTATTCAACACAACATTCACTTCTAAATAGGACTTTCATCCTCAAAAGTAAAGGAAAAAGTGGTACATGAAGGATCGAACAAATGTGAATACTGGGCATGCATATCACGCTTTGTCTCCTAGGTAGCATCATCAAATGGTCAATATGCCCAACAAACCTTCGCTACCTGAATTTCCTAGACCTGAGCTTCCTCACATCCTTGTATAGAATAGCCTCCTGCTCCTAAATATAAGTCAAAGTGTCATCTATCCACACAAACCCTTGGTGGAGCACATGTGACGGGTCTTGCACATACTAAAGAAGCATCAACACATGGAAGAATTGATGTACAACAACTAACTCTAATGGTAATAAAATTCTGTAAGAAACATCCCCAATCCTCTGTTGGACCTCATATGACCTAATAAACCTAGGGCTAAGATTTCCCTTCCTTTAAAATCTTATAACACCCTTCATGGGAGACACCCAAAGGAAAACCAAATTACAAACGTTGAACGAGAGGCCGAAGCCTATGATCTATGTAGGACTTTTTCCTACTCTGCGTAGCCCAGAATCTATCCTGAATAAGTATAACTAGTTCATAGTATCATGAAGCCATTTAGAACTTATGAGTTAAACCACCCCACCACAATAACATCTAACAGGCTATCTGCAATGCATACCATATATAGCCTCAAAAGGCGCCGTCTAAATACTAGAGTAGTAGGTATTTAAGAAAACTCTACTGAGGCTAAATTCATGTCCCAACTCCCAACAAAATAAAAAACACAAGGTCAAAAAATATCCTGAAGCACCTAAATGGTCCTCTAGGACTTCCCATTCGATTGCAGGTGAAAATGTGTAATCAAATCAACCCCAGTATCCAACTCTCTCTGAAGTAACCTCCAAAAATATGAGGGAAGCTTCATGCCCCTATCGAATATAATAGATACTATCACACCATACAACCTAACCGCTTCACGGACATACAACTCATCCAATCTCTCCACACCTCAAGTCGAATATGTTGGAAACAAATGAGTTGATTTTCTCAATTAATTCATGATGGCCCAAATGCAATCATGGCCTCTAGAAGTGTGGGAAAGGCCGAAAATAAATTTCATAGTAATCTGCTCCTACTTCCACTGAAGAATATGGAGTCTGATATCTCTCTGCTTGGTCTATAGTGCTCAAACATTACCTGTTGATAGTTTAATCATCGAGAAAAAAAGGATGATATAGCTCTCCTCAAACCTCACCACCAATAGTGCTGCCTAAAATTATGGTACATCCTCGTGATACTCGAGTGAATAGAATACCTAGAGTAGTGAGCCTCTTACAAAAAACTTTGAATAAAGTCACAAACTCTTGGAATGGCTTGGTGACCATGAACCAATAAAACACCGTCAAAGTTTAATGTAGCCCAGCTGAAATCACCTAGCATGACATTCTATCTCATCTGAACCAAGAGAGGATCCTCGTACTTGTGATGCCAAATCTGGTCAAACAAAGAATATGGGGACTCAATATAGGAAACAACTCTCTCCGGTGCTAAAAGATCAAACCTAATAAACATGTTGTCCAAGGATCAAAAGTATAGAGCCAACGTCATTTTAAAAACAGAATAAGAATCCAAGCTACCTATACCCACCACCTTTCGGCTCAAGGCATCAACAACCATATTAGCCTTGTCCAGATGATAAAGAATACTCAATCATAGCCCATCAGGAGATTAAACCACCTCCACTATCTTAAGTTAATCTCTTTCTGACTCAGAATGTACAGAAACTGCAGTGGTCAGATTAAATCTCACAATGGACTCCAAATAGATAGTGCTTTCATATCTTAAGCACAAAAACTACCACCTCAAACTCTAAGACATGGGTGGGGTAGTTTGCTCGTGACCCTTCAGCTGCCTCGATGCATAAGCTATGAGATTACCCTACTGCATTAGAGAAAAACCCAATCCAATAGGTCGATAATAGTAGAAAATCATAAAAGAAGCAGTAAACCTAATAATAAGAAGAAGAATAGGATATCGAATGTACCAGTATTGAACTATAGGAACCTAAACAAGGTAGATACAAGCTACAGTCTAAAATTCGAAACCCAAAAAAAGTAAGAAAATATACCTGTGCTCCATCTCGATAAAACCCAATAACCATGATACCATATATGTAAGAACTATGAATAAGGATCGAATAGAAGGTTACCAATAAATGTAGAATAAAAGAAAATACATAAAAACCTACTAGCATCCCTTCCAGCGGTAAGTACATATAGCACAGCATAACCTACTTGGCACCCCATCCCTCATGTAAGAACGAACAACATAGAAAAATCCGTTGTGACTTCCTCTTTAAGCCCGATGAGTACATACCATACCTAAGTAAATACAAAAGGGCACAGAAATTAAAGTAGAACAGTATCGACCTCAGGCAAACACCCCCTATCAATGCCAGTAATGAACATCTGACACACACCCGCCGTTAGTGTCAATAACAACATCGGACACATACACCCCTTCACTATCAACAATCAGGCCTCAGCCTCACAACCTCAGTGCAAAGTCTCCAGATCAAATGGTAAATACATGTAATAGTATCAATAAAGTAGCAATAATTAAATGAATAACAACGGTAAAAAAAATTAAATGGAGTCTAGGATCGACCAAAGGCCACCGGCTAAGAGCTCATCTCACCAACTGGTTGTATAACAGCTAAAATAGTTCCCAGGGTTAGTGGCTCCACACTCTTGTAGCAAGACCTGTCATACAACCCTTCACCCTCTATGCCCTATCATGGGCCCTCGAAAAATATCAAGGATATGAATAGGGAAACAACAATCAACCTAAATTACCTAGCCCAAACTACTAGCCAGATCAAAAGCATAATTATATCAACCCAGTGTACAATGCACAAAGTAAACCTAGCCTACATAGATGCCAGCGGAAATCCCTAAATTGCACACACCACGGATATGAAGTTCGAACACTGTCGACATCCCTCGAAACTAAACAAATTACAAGTCCAGGGATTAAAATATGAAAAATAAGACCCATATTACAATTAGATACTCAAGTTAGGAACTAGGCTCCGCAGCCCCAAAAATAAAAAACAAAACATACCGACACATTTCACGATCCGATTTCACGAATCATGATGGCATATACTATACCACAAGTAGGAGAACAAAACCCCGTAGTCTAAAGCCAAAGCGGAGGACTACTACATTAATGGCAGAAGAATATCGAAATTCATGAGAAAATTATAATTTTGTGAAATTATTTAATAATGAAATAACCACCCAAAATCTGACATCAGTATTAAACGAACCACTAAGTACAGAATGATAAAACTGAAATAAATGTAGTATCAGGATATCTCCAAAATACAATGGAGATCAACAAAACATAAGTCTGAAGAGATGTAGGAATAAGTTGGATGCCAAACTCACCCTGAATCTCTGATGTAAATAAGATCCGAACAAACAACTGTTTGTATATCACAAGCAGAAACCTATACTTGGATCTGCACATGTGGAAGTGTAGTATGAGTTCAATTCATTGAAGCAACCCATAACCATTATGCTTTAAGGGCCCACTGAGGACATAATAATAATAAAAATAGTAAATAATAAAGTACAAGAAGAATGGTCACATAAGCAAATAGAACAAAACAAGTGTCACATAGACTGATAGTGCTAGCTAATCACATAACAAGATCACAGGTAATGAAAGAGAATATACCCGGCATCCTTGCAACAACTTATCTGAAATATAATGAAATAAATAATGGGAATCAAGGAATATAGGAGCATAACATGGTCGGTATAACTGTAACCTCAAGTGAAAGGATAATTGAGCGAATAAAAGTGTAAAACACTAATCCCGCATAACATGAAGCAACAAGTAACCAATAATAACAAATAAGAAGCAATATGAATAATAAATAAAGCAATTAAAAGTTGACAAGTCCCCCATAAATAAGCGCAACATACACATAAACATACTCACCCATAGGCTCCCCAATTTGACCTATGAGCACACTGAAGAAAACAAGTGCTAAAAAGTAACAAACACATGATCGTCATAGAACCTCACATCCCCTTTTAGAACCAAAATAAATCACAATCGGCACCAAGTGACTCACAATAGTATTATCTTCCGGCATCTAGTGCCTCATATCAGTATTATACCTCCGGCACACAGTGCCTCATATCAATCATATCATACCAGTAACAGCCGTACTCGAAAAATCAAGGCATCCCACGCTAATATTTATATGTGTGATAGTATCACCTATGGTAATCAATATTCATCATGTCTCCATAAATGCTAATACCATATGTGTCAAAAGCTATACTCACTGCCGTACAATAGCAGTCTCAATTCCCAACACTGTACTCTAATGACCCTCATGGTCATTTATGATAAATACGAAATGTATTACATCTTAGAGAATTTCAGTAGTTTCCCCAAGTCATTTATGATTTGCTGGGACCAATAGTTCGGATCCCTGGCGACTCAGTTGAGAAATATCTCAAATTCCCTATTTTAGAGCCTAAAGTTAAGTATTCGTTGACCAAAGTCAACTTTCCTTCAAGACGACCTTAGAATTTAATTCCGACATTTCCATTAGCTTCGAAATGCCAAACAAAGTCAGGATTGACCTTAAGTTTGTGCTTTGGAGGCTTTGTTTGCAAGTTATGCTAATTTGTAGAAATTGTTTAAGTTCTAGCCTAAAAGCTGAGTTTATGTGGAAAATCAATGTTCGGAGGGTCGAATTGGAATTCTGATGCTTCCAGTAGGTCTGGAATTCTGAATTTAGGCTAGGAGTACTGTTGTGAATTTGAGGTGTTGGTGGAGAGCTGCCCATTTTGGTGCTGTTGGTTTTCTGGTGCGGTCTAGTTTTTCTCGGTTTTCTAGATGTAAATGGCTTCCTATGCTATTTTTGTTAATAAAATTGAGTCCAAAATGTGTTTTTGACTCAGAAAACATATAAAGTTTGTTAAATTTGGAATCTGTTTCAATTCTGTAGCTCAACTAGAAAATCTGCATTTTCTGCAGAATTTTATTCTATCTCGGCAGTTTTGCTCATACCGGCATACCGGTGTGCTGTCCAGGTATTTTATTCTATCTCGGGGTTTGGCAGGTCATACTGATATGTGCAGACCGGTAGGCTTTCGGCATCCCAGACATTGTAACCCGGCATCCCGGGTGGCCAGTTCGACAACCGAACTGATTGCTCTATTCCGGTGTACTCGGACACCGGACACCGAATCTCCTTACTCCTCTCTCTTCATCCAGACTTCTTTTCTCCTTGTCTCTTCTCTTTGACTCCGGACACATTGCCGGACTTGCCTCGCTGTCCTCTTTCTTCTCCTCCTAGTCGTTGAATAGCACCTTTGCGCCCGGTTGGGGGCCTTCCTCCCATTTAGCCAGTTTTTATACTTAGTTTATTTTCTTTTTTCTTCAGAATTTTCAGAATTGGGCCCAAAGACCCTCTTGGGCCTTGAACCACCCAATAACACTTTGTAAAAGGGTGTAAAGTGCCCCTTTCTTCTCATTTCAGCCAAAATATTTCCCCCCAAATCAGTTGCTAACGTAAAAGGTCTTCTATATCAATTTTTCAAAATCAACAAAATCCAGAATCATTGTCTTGCGATTCTTCTTCATTTTTGGGTAATAATTCTTCCTTTATTTGTGTATTTATTGTTCATAATAACAATTATACACTGTTAATTCCATATGAAATTCGTAAAGAAAGAGGGTCCCTTTTTACCCCTTTTTTAACGATTCTTTGTGGCACGGGAATGCCGTGGTGAAATTTATTTCCAGTTACTGAAAGCGAGCCCTGTAGTCTCGATTTAGGCCCGTTTAGGGCCCGATTTTAGGCCTAGTCCAAATTTTAGAATAAATTACGTCGTTAGACTCGTTTTAACGTATAGAATTCATTGGCGTAACTTTTAGATCAAATGGATCTCGTTTGGTATCAGTTGGAGTGTAATTTGTGCATTTTGCAAACTTTGTTATCAGACGACAAGTAGGTTTTTGTAGCTAATTCTTGGTTTACGGCTTTACTAGTTGTATTGAATAGCTTCCTTGGGTTGGGTAGCATAGTTGGATAGTATCCCCGTACCTTTATTTCATCCGTTGATTGTTGATATGGTTATGTTGATACCTATTTGAAACAAGACCGAGATTTTAGTATTTATTCAGTTGCTTGTGCAGGGCACAGGTTGTGAGTACAGCATGATATCTATATGGAATATACTTATAAGCTACTTCTTTTCTGTGCATTCATGAAATGGAGAGACCGAGCTATGGCTCCAATGAGAGTGCATTGGAGCTAGGTAGTATCACTGCTTGATATGTGAGCCTTAAGGGTTAATGTTAAGATATATGATATGATGATGATACTTCATGACAGATATGGATATAAATGGTGATTTAAAATAACAAAATAAGTAATGATTTCACTGATTTAGCCTCAACATAGTATCGACCACCTGGTTATACTACTTTTACTTGTTTTAGTCTAGGGATCATCCCTGGCACCGGGACCTAATCATATACATGTTTTCATTACTAAATACTGGCACTTGAAACCGTCTTCTATACGACAGTGAGTACAGCGCTGGGACTTGACACCATCTCTAATACGGCAGTGAGTATAACTTTGTGACATACAGAGGTTGATGATGATATTGTGCACCATTGGTGATACTACCAGATTGATGATTTCAGATTTCTATTGGTGAAGGTTCGTGTTAGCTGTAATATTTGGCATGAGATGTTGGGTTCTGGTTATAAGTTGTGGCACATGATGCTGGGTTCTGGTTCTTACCTAGGGATGTGAGGTTTCTCTAATGACCATGTGTTTGTTACTTTTCTGCACTTGTTTTCTTCAGTGTACCGCTAGCAGTATGGGATGCCTACAGGTGGGTGTGTTTTGTATGTATGTTGTGCTTCTTATGGTGGACTTTTCAGCATTTAATATCTTTATTTTATTCTTTATTTTACTGTTTTATTATTTCTTATGATTAATTGGGGTTTCATGTTATGTGGGAATTTGTGTTTGTTACTTCTGTTCATTCCATTATTATTTCATTTGAGGTTACCGGTATACCGACCATATTTGATCCTTATCTTCCTTGATTCCTATTTATTGGTTATACTTTCACATAT
>JBDJHY010199606.1:0-11648 GCA_039654485.1 Withania somnifera | reverse complement strand
TACATTACTTGTCTTAGCATTCCTCTCCCTTGTTGTAGCCGGCCGCCGAGCTTCCACAATGGCTTCTTCCTCAAAATGCTCAAATGGCGATTTCACATTAGCTGATTTCTTCATCTTCGTTGGAGCTTCACCTGCCGACCGCTTTATATCTGATCTGCTCCTTCTGACGTGCCGTTCCCTTAATTGACTATACACTTCATCCAAGCTCTTTGCCTCATCTTCCACTTCTTCATCTTCATTTTCTTCCTGGATTAGCTGAAAATCGAAATGGCTCTCCATATCTTCAAGTTTTTGTTCATGGGTGTGCTGGAAAATGAACTGGGTCGATTTATCTGGAAGGCTTTCTTCAAAATGGAAATCTTGTTCCATATTTTCGAGTTTTTGTTCGTGGGTGTACTGAAAAAGGTACTGGGTTTGTGTTTCCGAGAGATTTTCTCGTTGGGTTTGCTGGAAATCGTATTGAGAATGTGCCTTTTGGACATTATTCTCTAGATGGGATTGGTTGAAAATATACTGGGTGGTGTCTGGTTCTATGGTAGTATGTCCAGGGGCTGGTTCAAAAATGTAATGTGTTGGTGGTTCGAATGCCGTTTGTTGTTCATAGGGAGGGTCAGAGTTGAAATCCTTAATGGGTTCTTGAGATCTGCAATTGTAAAAATTTATGGATTTGATGCGATGAAGAAGGGAAGGAGATCTAGCGAATTTAGGGGGCTGTCTTTGTTGTGAATAATCCTGTTGATGTTGTTGTTGTGGCTGACTTTTTGAGTAGTCTTCCTGTTGTTGTTTTGAATGATTTTGTTTTTGATTAGCTAAGGAAGAAGTAAAAGCAATAGTACCTATCATGACATTTAGAAGAACAAAAAGAACAGTGGGAGTGAACCAGCTATTCATGGATGCCCAGATTGAAGAATAAACAGTAGATACGTAGTCATCAATCATGGTGATTTTCTAAAGTGATAGAGAGTTGAATTCAAAGTAGAGAGCAAAGATTGGAGAGTGGAATCAGGAATAGAAAGAGAGATTGCAGAGTTTAAAGATAGTAAAGCATAGGAAAGAAAGAGGTCTGAAGATGGCAAGTGGTGGTTGGGATCAGGGCATGGGGATGAGTGATAATTGGATGCTCTAGATTTTATTTTCCTGTATGGCATTTTCTAAAGCTCTAATTTTTTCCAACCAAAATTAAATTAACATACAAAAACACGTAGGAGTAAATATTTATAATCTGTTTGATATGATAAACTTAAAAGTTAACATAATACTCAATCGTTCATTTTAATTCTTTATTATTAACTAAACAAACACCTTAAGAAATAATATAATAAAATTAAATATAATAAATTGAATTTTTAAAAATATATTTAATAATAATAATATTTTAATAGCATGGGTAAACAAGCATATTATTTAGTTGCATAAATATATATGCAACTAAAATTAAATTCTAAAATAAAAATTATAGCAGTTCGAGATTTTATAAATATGTGCCTTCTAAAAATTACAGGGGTATTAAGTTCTTAAACCACACTATAAAAGTTTGGGAGAGTTATGGAGATGAGGGTGGACACGGGTTTGTGCAATTTCAAGAACCAGTTTAGATTCACATCGGGGTGATCAACTATAAACGAAATCCATTTTATGAGAAGACTGATGGAGTAATACCAGAAAATGATGAGGGACTCGTATATAAAGTTTATTGACCATGTAAAGGCTTATGATAAAGTCTCGATAGAAGTCCTCCAATGATGTATTAATGCTATAGGTATTCCAATGACTTATTTTAGCGCGATAAGGACATGTATGATGCAACTCAAACGTGGGTTAGAACGGTAGGTGGAGACTTGCTGCACAGCAATAAAAATAGGGTTGCACCAATGATAAACTCTTAGTCCATTTTCATTGGCGTTGGTGATGGATGAATTAATGCGACCCATTCAAGATAAAGATGTCTTGGTGTATGTCATTTGTGGATGACATAGTACTGATTGATGACGTGTAGTGGAGTTAGTGCTAGGTTAAAGGTTTGGAGAAAATTCTGGAGTTTAAAGGATTCAGATTGAATAGGACTAAAACAACGTATTTGAAGTGCAAATTCAATGATGCAATGCATGCGGCAGGCATGAAAATAAGGCTTGATACAAAAGTTATGCCCAAGAGAGACAATTTTAAACATCTTGGATATAGAATTAAGGAATATGGGGAAGTTGATGATGATATCACACATCATATTAGTAATCATTGATGAAATGGATACTTGTGTCCAAAGTCTTTGTCATAAAAAAATACCACCAAAACTTAAAGTTAAGTTTTTATAGAGTGGCGCATAGACTGACTTTGTTGTATGAGGCCGAGTATAATGATCCCAAAAGTTATTTTTGATGTTTTCTTTAAAAATTATCATTTTACCCTTCTCGAGAGTTGCCGTAACTCATATTTATTTAGTTTATGGGTTTGATTTTGAAATCGGAACTAAAAGTTGCATACTTTAAATTCTTTTATTCAGTTTTTGAAAGCCATTAAGTTGAAATAGTTGACTTTAGTTAATATTCAGAGTTTCGAGTCTCGAAATGAAATTTCGTTAGTTCCACCAGCTTAGGAATGTGAAATTTGATCTAGGAGGACCATTGTTTTCAATTTTAGGCTTTTCGTGGTGATTTTAACCCATTTGAAGAAATAAAGTTGAATTTTAATGTCAAAGTTTGACTTTAGTGACATATTCAAATTTCATCAAATTTGTTGGATTTGGGAGGTCATTTTTGGTCTAAGAGAAGGTTCGAAATAATTTTCAGAGGCTCAGAGGGAAAATTCATTTTTTGATTAATTTTTTCATTTTTATTACCTTAGGGGTATCGAGTCAAGAAGATCTTAGATTCACATTTTTATAATTTCAATGAGTTCGAAATATCGTTCCAAGCTAGTAGCATATTTGGTTTGTGTTTGGAAGGTTCCGGATGAGTTTTTAAGTTTTTTTTTGTTGCTTTGATTGTTTAAAGAAATTGTGTCAACTAAAAGTTCCTTTATTAGTTTTAAAGAATGAAAAATTATTTCAAAACATCTGAAATTTTGAGTATGAATTATAAGACTGATCTGTAAAGTTTGGTGCATTTTGGCTAAGCTGAGATTGGATTTTTATCGCGAAATATAAAAAAATATTTAAGGAGAAAAAAATGATGTGCACGAAATTGAGTTTCAACTGAATGATAGGTCCGTTATTAATTGGGATATACAGAAAAAATAACCGGGTCGTTTAATTTATTGTATTAGAGAGTCATGGCCTTTTCAATGAAAATAAAATTGTTAGTGCAGATTTTCTAGTGCATTGAAATAGATATTTAAATTTTAGATTGTGTTTATTTGTTATTTGGCATATTGGGAGTTCTACAACTCACAATGGAGGTATTCTTGTGATGTTCTTCTTGTTTTAATTAGGGGATTAGTATTTAATCCTCATTTTGGTATTCTCTCTTGATTTTCTCGTCTAGTTTTCTTTCCTCATCCCTTAATTTCTTGGAAAAGTTATGGTTTTATCAATTCTGATTCAGATTTTAGTGCAAATTTATATCTAGGATTCTTATGTTATGGGTAAACTTATTATAGCATAAACTTATTGATTTATCAATTATTTTCATCATATTAACCGTATATAAGCTTGAAAATTAGGGGTTTAATGGTAAAGTTAAAGCTTAATAAATTGAGGATTTCAAGGTCGATTTTAACTCCATTTAAAAAAATAAAATTTCATATTTGAACTCCTCTAGTCATGAATAAGATGTTTTTAAAGAAATATTTCAGATTTGAGTCAAGGTTTCAGACTCGGGTATTTGGGATATTTGAAATGAATATTTTTTTGGAATTTCGGGGTTTTGAGTGTGATTTTCAACTCCATTTTAAATAAAATTTTACGTGTACTTCCTAGAATTATGGGTAAAGTATTTTCAAGAAAAATTTCAGATTTACCTTTGACGCTCGATTTTTATTTTTTGGGGGTGATTTTAAACCCGATTCCTAAAATATTCTCATGTATATCAGTGTTCATGTTTTCTTATGCTTAGCTCATATTTGAATAGATTTTTCAGATTCAGGAGCTCGACAGAAGGGAAAAGCTCACGTTTAATTATTTTTTTGCTTTCTAAGACATATAGAGGCTTGACTTATTACAAAGGGTCGTAGGTTCTTTATTATGTATTATTTACTTATAGTTTGGAGTAATGAGAAATATTTAGGGGTGCCCGTGTGGGTAAAGTGACGAGCATTCACCCATACACTAGATTCAAGCATGCGTGGTTAAAATAAAGGAATAAAATGAATACTAATGACTTGATTTGCTAATTTCCTATAGAGCTGAGTTGTTGTATAGTCATTGTGATATCTGGATGTGGTTTTATGCACTTGCTTGATATTTACTAATGATTATGCTCGTGTATGAGCCTTATTTCCATGATTCGATATTATAATTGATAAATCACCCGTGTGGGGGTTTCTTGATTTACTTACTTTCTTTATGCCATTTAATTATGGTAGTCTAATTGTGTTCGGATCTTGGCATTTGATTTGGCTATATAAATATTGATGATATGATAGCAAGGCCCAAGGTCCATCATGGATTGCTGCTACAATTGAGAATATTGATGAAGTGAAAGTAAGGGCTGAGGTTTGTATCGGTATTGCTATGACGCGAGAATATTTATGATATAAAAGCAAGGGACGAGGTCCATACTGACATTATCATGATGTGAGAATATTGATGATATGAAAATAAAAAATGTGGTATTTGCCGACATTGCTATGATGTGAGAATATTGATGATATAAAAGCAAAGACTAAGGTCCGTACCAGCATTGCTACAATGTGAGAGTATTAATAATGTAAAAGCAAGGGTAGAGGTTCTTACTGACATTTCTATGAGTTGATATATGGAATACATCCTATAGCGTTGTATCTCATGTACATTGACTATTTGCATAATTTTTTCCTACTTCGTGAGCACATGTGTTTATGGTGCCTTTTATTCATTGATATGATATTATTTTTACCCCATTTATTTCATAAATTGGAAAGATATTGTGAGCCCTATACAACCGATCATGATGAGATTGTAGACTATGGTAGTCACCAGGTAAGAAAATGAGTTATATTCTCTTGAAATTGAAATGACAAGCCTCTTAAAGGTAATGATAAATGGTAAGAAATGCTTTTACTGATGAAAAGTTGAAGAGAATAGATGGATCTAGATGAGATCGAAATTGTGAGATGGTTAAGACTGATATTGATAGATTATTTACCTTGGCCTATTCTTATTAGTATCCATCTCATGAGTTTGATTCTCCGTTGCATAAGATGTACCTTTTTCACTGTAGTCAGGCTTGTGAAATGGGAACATCGAGGTTCTATGAACTCCGTCTTTGAGGCCTTAGCTCAATGAATGGGGTTTCATCTCATGAATCGTGAAATAGACTCGAAAGGGAGGTTTCCTTCGAATGGGTTAAGGATGAGATGTTATGTTTGATATTAATTGAGCTATTTCACTTGGATATTGACACATTATTTGAGTTGACTATTAATGCCGTGTTGATACTAGCTTGATATGAAACTGGTTTCGGATGTAGTAGACATTCTAGTTGCTGATTAACTATTGGCACATATTGAGGTGTTTATTACTGTTATCATCCCTACACCCTATATTTATCATTTACTTTGATTTGTATCTCGGTATTTGGAGGATCGTGGTTGGGATAATTGGAGTAGTTAGAGACTCGTCAATATTTTGTTTTAATGTCAGGACAGGAATACTTGCTGGGTACCCATTATTTGTTTGGTACTAATTCCCTTGCTTTCTATACTTGTGTAGGAGCAGAGTCTGGCGCAACTTGATTATCTCCTTTCATATTAGGTTCGAGGCTTGAGTTTTTGAGATTTGAGGTAGTTGTTTGTCATTCAGCAAATGCACAAACTTTTTTTATTTATGTATTAGATCATATTTTAGGATTCTGGATATCTAAAGCTTATGTATTATTTTAATTATATATTTCTCATACTTAGAGGCATGTACATAGTGGAACTATTTTCGAGGTGGTTTTGTAGTTGGGTTCTCATATTGTATCTTCTTGTTTTCTCACTGATTCATTATCTTCCACATTTACCCTTATAAAATTTTACATGCTTACCTTTCTTTAAACATATTCTAAGTGATTTGTGATCCTTGGGGGTAAGTCTTCTTCTTCAAATTTCTTAGTTTCCATGGAAATTTCACCCATTTCATTACTAATTGATTTCTTCTTAAATTCTTGAAGTGAAACTTAGTGTTTGATATTGAAAATCATTGAGGTTTGTTCATCTTCATCTTTCAAGCAATTTTTGGTATGTATTCACTCAAATTTCTCTAAATTTCACCCAAAATTCCTATTCTTCTTCACTTAAAAACTCCACTATTGAATTTGAAAATTCATGAGTCTCCATTATTAAGCTTGACAAGCATTGGGGAATGTTTTTAATCATTTTCCATCAGTATTTGGTAAGTTCCCATCCTAAATTCGTTGAATTTCTTCCAAAATTTTCCAAATTCTCAAAATGGGTTCTTCACTTTATTTCTTTAATTCAAGCTTATTTCTTGATGATTTTAGCTCTAAATTTTGGGTATGAGTTTTCTATAATGTGGGGAACAATTTTGTATCTGTTGTTAGGAGTTTTGGTTTCTCGAGCCCGTAGGTCCTTTTTGAACCATATTTGACCGCATCTATTTTCATAGTTTTATGGGTATCTTTGACTCGTATTAACAAGTTTATTTTTCTAGTTTGGTTCGTTCGATCTTGTTTGTGCATTTTTGGAGATTTAGAGCAGTCCATGCCTATCCTACTTAGTATTTGCGAACTTGTCTTCGGAGGGCAAGTAGGCTATGATTTACTGATCTTATACGGGGATTGTATTTGAAGAATAGTACTTTTAGCATCCTTGGGTTGGGAATTCTAGATTTGTACACTTTACCCTGTCCGATTTCATTCCAATTTTTGATATTCACCTCGATGTTGTATTTGATTATAGATTACCCTGTGACCCTGAGTGATCTTGATTGACTATAGAACATAGATGGTGGGATCATTGGGAATGTCCATGAGTTTCGGATATCGACTTGGCTAGTTATGCTTGCTGTAGTGATCCTCAGTCTGTGCAGAGCCGATAGGACCTTTTGTGATCTATTATTTGTGATTGTGCATGTCATTATCATAAAAAAAGATTTTATGCATGGGTTTCTACTATTTATCATCAATGACCTTATATTATTTAATTTGAAACCATGCATGACCTTGAGAGACGTTTTCAGATATTGATTGGCCTTGAGAGCCCTTTTTCAAATATTGAGGACTTTCACTACTTTGATATTTTGATAGTAAAAGTTAATCACAAAGATTTTGATATTACTAGCTAATAATGATATAAAATTGATTTATAAATTGACTCTTTACTTAAAACATTTATTTCATAGTTTCCCTAATTTTTTATAAGACTCGACTTTCGATTGGATGCCTAATACTTATATACATCCTACGTGTTTTAGTCTAGTCCCAAAAATCAGGCACCAGGTATATAACTTTGCTAGCACTTATAGCTTCAGCGTAATATTGGACGCTGAGTATTAGTAATTACTTGATTTTGGACCTGATCGCGACTGAGAATAGGTAATGATTTTTTGACTGATTTTAGACACGATTGCTACTGGATACATGAGACTTGAGATATTACAATTATGAGTAGTATGCGTGGCTCTATGGGCCTTGTCGATCTGGACTGCAGCCGGTGAAGGGGACAAATATGTCTTATGACTCCTGTTGGTTCCGCTTTCATGATCTATATATGTCTAAAGGTGATATATATAATAGTGAGACACCTAGTACTATTGCATTCATGTCGTGTTACTTTCCACACTTTTTTTTGGATGATTCCTTCAGGTATTTATGGGGTGCCAGCACTTGAGCATGATTACTTGTATCGATTTGTCTATTAATTCTTGTATTTTATTCATGATTGTTATTTAGTAGTAATTAGAATTTTCTTATCTGGTAGATGCTGATTATGTGTGGGTTCCATTTGATTGTCTTCTTCCTTCGTTTTTTTAGGTTATCGGTACACCGCCATTATTTATTCTCCTTACTTGATTATCTGGTGCTAGGACACAAGTATGTTATTAGTTCTTTATCTGGGTTCTTGCATTGTTGTCATTAGATAGCTCCATTATTTGTTCCTTGTTACCTCTATTTATCTGTATCTAGCATTACTTGTCTATAAAACTTGTATTCTTTGATTTCTGTGACTTATTTCTTCACTATCTACTATTTACTGCTTTTATTTCCATATAATCCCCATCAGCCGATGATGCCTACTAGGTACCCATTATTTTTAGTACTCATACTACACTTCTGCATTTTCTGGTGCGAACCCATATATAAGTGATCCTAGCTGATTTTGTACTATTGTAGGCTGAAATTACATTTTGATTTCAGACATTATATTTATTTCTTAGAGGCTCAAGTACTGGTATACTAGGTTTGGAGATTTGTGTTTGTTGTATTAGACTTTTGTGTGTTCTTTCCTTATTTATACTTTCATCTTCTTCTTGTATGTATTACTTTTACTTTCCATACTTGTCGGGTGGTTCTCCTACGGTAGGATGTAAAAGCCTTCATGACATAAGAAATCAGGTTATGACAAATTGATAGCAGAGTTGTAGGTTCGTTGGTATACTTGGTACATGATCAAGTGTCTAGTAATGTCCTGCGGATCGGGTACAATAATGTCTGTATCCTATCTTCGGAAGGCTACTGTGACATCCTTAGGAAGTCAATTTTTATTTTTTCATTTTCTATCAAGTGTTACGTCCTAGTTAGTCTCTTGAAAGCTTTATTGTTCTTATTCATTCTTTCCTAGATAACATGCCCATGATCTTCGGTAGTAGCAGGAGATAGGAAGCCTGTCGTACTGTCAGTTATAGCTTCATTTAGGAGATGTGCTAGAGGTTGATTTTGAGGTTGAGGAAGTGCTTGCGTTTCGACATCAATGAGAGCTACTACACCTGTCAAAGCTTTTGAGGTTCCGCATGAGCCTGCTCTGGTTTAGTAGCTACCTAGTGTCTAGATATCAAATTATATTGCACCAGAGTTAGCACCAATAGGGTTTATTGCTATGCCAATTCTTTAGGAGATAATTATTGGGATTTAAAGAATAATGAGTGGTGTACCTCAGGAAAGGATATCACCTAGTATTTAGAGTACTTCTCAGGTGAGGTATGAGTTTAGGCGTTTGCAATAGGGTTTTTTGTCTGTTACTGATTATGAGTGATATATTCCATGAGTTGGTTGGTGTACTTCTCTGGCTTTTCCTTTTGAGTATGAGAGGGCTAGTAGTTTTGTTGATGGGTTGATATTGACACTACATCTAGCAATTGATCCTTTGGTAGTAGCGGATGATTTTTTCACTTAGGTTGCTGTCCCACGAGGTTTATGGAGGGTCTATGTCAAGAGGTATGTATAGAAGATGATCAGGGACCACAACTCGTGGATGATTCTAGTGGTAGTGTGTCAGGAGATAGGGGTCAACTATTAGCCGGTTCAGATAGTTCTACAGACTTTAGAGAAATTTCAACATGGTTTTGGTCGGCCTCTTTATGGACAAGATTTTAGTGGTACTTCTCCAGATAAGTAGGTCGTGGTGGTTATTTAGGTTCATCTAGATCATTTTGATGGACTATGCATTATGGGATATCTTATGTATGTTAAGTTATGGGTCACATTCCTACTTATTGCACACAACAGGGTCAAATCAGTTGTCATTTCATCTAATTCTGAGTTCTCCTGGTGCTTCAGGATAGGGTGGCCGTATTGGCCTAATGATGAATCATCGTAAGTGTTGGTGATAGGATTATAATTATCATGGGGTTCCTTCAATCATTAATACAGGGTTTCCCTCGGGGTTGTTTGTGCTATGAGTGTGATACTCTCTGTCATTTTGTTGTAGAGTGCCCACAACATAGGGTGGTACAACTATCATACTATCTAGGTCAGAGTCCTCGTGAGGCTGTAGTTTTTACTATCTCAGGTTTTCATCCTTAGTCCATGATAAACCAACCTAGCTTTAGTTGGATTTTATATTTAATGCCTATTATATCTATTTATTTGTCCTTCTGTTTGCTGAGTTCAGACTTGATGTGCCTTTAGTTGGCTTTTATGCTTATATGCTCCTCCACTTTAACCCATTATTTGTTTTTCTTTGTGATAAGATTATCTTTGACCTGTTATTGATGTTGTTATTTATTTCTACCCTAGTAATATATCTCTTAGTAGTGGATTGTGCTGCTAGATCCTGTTGGGTAACTATTAAGGCTTGATTTTTTGGGAAGTGATATTCTTGATAGATGTGTTAATCATAGATATTTTGGGCATAGTTGGGTTACCATATGTTTTATGCATTTCTAGGATATTGCATCAGTTTCATGCCATGGTGTTGCATAGCGTGCTTTCAGTAGCATGAAGAAGGGGGGGGGGGGTTCTTTAGCCATGCACCATTTGGAAACTTTTCTTGCATTCGGGCTAGGAGTTAAGTTTTATGAAATGAATGGGACCATTTAGCTTTTACGTGTAATGTTAGCTTTGATGTTTTGTTTCTTGTTTGATTTCCATTCCTAGTGAGTTATTGTTGAGTTGTTCTAGCCTTGTGTCTGAATAAAATTGTGAATTTTGGGTTTTGAGATAGCCTTGAGAACCAGGTCCATATTCATCCTTCGTTGACATTTGACTTTCTTTGAGTTGAAGGGATTTGATGTTCGATTTCAGAATTTATTAAATGATTGCTAAGGCTTGTGGTAAATTTGTCTTGTGTTTTCCCCCATAGATGATTATTTAATAGTGGATCGAAGATGTTAATCCTAACATTAGATTTCCCAATAATGTTGATATTCTAGTTGATTTGGGACATCCATCGTATGGTTAGCAATGGTTTAAGTCATCAGTGATGATTAGATTTTTCGTTTGATTGAGTGTGCTTTAGATATTTAGCTGGGGTATTCTTCTCACTTGATCTGATACATCAGAGTAGCATAGAGGAAGTGTGGCATTTTTGAGGTTAGGGGCATATTATGGTTCGTATTCAATTAGATCCCCCATATAAGGTTAATGAATGTTCATACTTGCTAGTGTGGTTTGGAATACTTATTGTGGTATTTTCTTTAAATGCGTGGTCACTTGCTTATATTATTATGATGTGTGGTTTGCTTCATGGATTAGTTGGGTAATTCGGTTATAACTCTGAGTTGTATCGGTTCTTCGATATGGGTATTGGATCACTTAGTCAAGGATTGGTGCTTTGGTGGTATTTGTAGTTTGGTTTTGTGTATGGATTATAAGGAATGAGTATGCATCGAGACGGGGGTTCGTTGTTCATTCTAGCCTATGATTCATATTTGGGGTTCGAAAATTATGATCTGAGGTAGAAAGAATGAGTTAGCATTGGCATCTCTTTTGGTTTTTTATTACTATTGTGTTTCAATATTCCATCCTTCATATTTGAATTGGTTCAGTCATTATGTTTAGATATGTGGTGGGTATAGGTTGAATAGGGGTCCCTCTACCTTAGCCTATTCTTTTTAGAATACTATCCATGAATCC
>JBDJHY010199605.1:0-21252 GCA_039654485.1 Withania somnifera | reverse complement strand
CCAAGTTGCCAGAGATCTGAACTGTCGGTCCTAGCAAGTCATAAATGACTTGGGTAAACTACTGAAATGCTCTTAAATATAAAACATTGCGTATTTATAATAAATGACCATGAGGATCATTACAATAAATGATATTTACTCATATTTGGGTCATGTGGAGAACTTGTGGAGAACTTGGGATTATCGATAGTTTTTGACATCTCGACGTGGTATTAGATGAAGAAAGGGAAATAATCAAAGATTTTGTGTAACATGGACATTGTAGACATTGGTTGGGCTGTTGTATTAGATTATAAACTATTATTGAGATTTTGTATATAAATTGTTTGTAGCTTATAGTATTTGGAGGACCGGTTGGGATATTAGGAGTTGTTGTTTTCTCTTGATAATTAGCCAGCCTAGGACGCTACTGCATATCATTTATTTGTACTAACCCTTGCTTTTTCTTCACTTTTGTGCATGTTTAGGTCATAGGATTCAATGATCGTTTTCTTGACTCATCTAGGCTTCATCTCAGACATCCTAAGGTAGCATCCCGTCCATTCAAAAGTCGTCGGATGCCTCATATCATTTACTTTTAAATATCTTTATTTATTAGAGATATTGAAAGACTTGATACTTGTATAAACTCTAGTTAGTTGAGACTTGTACAACGACACCTAGTTTTGGGCATATTGTAGTTGAATTCCCTTCTTCCTTTGGTTTTACTCATCAGTATTTAGCTATATTTCTTAAATTTCATTTAAATTATATCTTATATTGCTTCACGCCGAGAGTTAGGATGGCCTACCAGGTTTGTAAGATAGGTTTTATCATTCCTAGTTTTCGAGGTGTGATAGACCAGCCTCAGTTTTTTCATCTTTGAAATTCAAAATCAAGCGTGTGATATTTCCCAACGCGCTAGACTTCCAAAAGTGACATGTTAGGAGTTCTAAAATGTTCAAAATCACTTAATAACATGTGGGGATGATCCCAACTCAATTCCACACTCTCTTAAAGTCTAATAAACATCAAATCACCCACCTATACCATGAATCACAACTATAACTTTGAGAAATTGCTAGCATATTAACCCACCAAGTCTAGAAATGACTAGGAACCCATGAAAAAAGTCTATGGGGTGTAACAATATCTCCCCGTAGGTATGATTCATCCTTAAATGATGGGTGAAACTATTGCATGACTAAGACTATAAGTTGAGACTTGATATTGAGCTTGAAATTTGCTGACATGAAACACTATACTAAATTGGAGATGAGTATGACAAACATGAATATCGGGACACGAATATAGACATGGATAACATGATAAGGATGACATGAAAATGTAAAAGTCAAAATTAATTACCAAGATTAAGAAATAATATTACCATGAGGTTAATCTGAGTTGGGAGGTAGGTATCTATCTATCATATCTTCTTCGGGTTCCTAAGTCGCACCCTCAGTAGACTTATTTCTCCATAAAACCTTGACTCAAGTGATCTCCTTTCTCCTTAACTTTCTAACTTGTCTATCTAAGATCTCAATTGTAACTTCTGGATAATATAAAGCAACTCTTAGCTGAATAGTCTCAATCAAGATAATTACCGAAGGATTTCCTATGCATTTCTTGAATAAGGAGACATGGAATACTTGATGAAAAACTGCTAGTTCTGTTGGAAGATCAAGCTCGTAGACAACATTGTCTATTCTCTCCAATAATTAAATTTTAATTTGAGGTCTCTTCTCCTTACATCATCATAAGTTTTCTAACAACTATAAGCTTTTTCCAAATGCTCTTGGATTAGTTGAACCTTCTGCAGGGCCTTATTAATTGAGTATAGAACTACAACTATCTCTTCACCTACCTCAAACCACCAAATGAGAGATATACATCTCCTTTTATAAAATGCTTTATAAGGTGCTATATTGATTCCAGAATGATAACTATTTTCATAGATGAACTCAATCATTGCAAATTGCTCATCCAGATGTCCTTTGAAGTTGGTGATATAAGAACTCAACATACCTTCTAAAGTATGAATAGTTTGCTATGCATAACCGTTTATTTGTGGATGGAAGGTTGTATTGAGATATACCTTAGTTCCCATACCTTAATGGAAAAACCTCCAAAACTAGGAGGTCCTTTATCTGAAATGGTGGATGGACGAACACCATGATACCTGACCACATCATCAATGTATATTCTGGCATAATCTTCAACTGTGTATTTAGCTTTGACTGGACAGAATGACCAGACCTAGTCATTCAGTCCACAATAACCCAAATGAAATCATATTGTGTGTTGGTACGAGGTAAGCATGTAATAAGGTTCATATTTATTACTTCCTACTTCCAAACATGAATGGTGATATTCTAAGTCAAGCTTCTCGGGATCTAGTGTTCATTCTTGAATAAATAACAGTCTGAAAACTTAGCCATAAACTTTGTTATGTCCCTCTTCATGCAATTCCACCAATACCTCTCTCAGGTCTCAGTACATCTTGGTGGCATCAGTATGAAATCTATAGTTTGTACCATGAACCTATGGAAATATCTTCTCTCTCATGCCATCGACATCTAGAATGTAAAATCTACCTTGATACCTCAACACAGCATATCCCCTTTGGGAGAAAAACCTATTTGCCGACAACATCTTTCTATTAATACAACACTACATCTATTTCTTGGGATTTCTTTACCAAAATAACTAGTTATTACTTTGAAGCAATATTAACAAATAAATCTCCATGATCAGTATCAATCAAATGAACACCCAACTTCTAACCATCTCCCTATTTCTATCTTCTACATGAGCTACATTACCCATACACCTCTTTCTTAGAGCATCTATGACAACATTTTCTTTACTTGGATGGTAAAGTACAGTCATATCATAATCTTTTAAAATCTCAAGCTATCTTCTCTAAAGAAGATTTAGCTCTTTTTGACTGAATAGATACTTCAAACAATGGTGATCTGTAAAGACATCCGCATGCACACCATACAAGTAATCCATCCAAATCCTTAAGGCAAACATACTTGTCGCCAACTCCAAGTTATGATTTTGATAATTCTTTTCATGAATCTTGAACTTCATGGTAGCATAAGAAATCACCTTGCAAATTTTCATAAGAACACATCTGATTCCAACTTGACAGGCATCACAATATACTATAAAACCACAGTACTCTCTGGAAGGGTCAACATTGGAGCGGATGTTAGCCAATCTTTCAAATTATAGGTCTAGGCTAATAAACAAAGAAAACTCTAAATATCATAATGAGTGTTAGGTCTAGGCTAGTTCTTCACTACTTTCATTTTTCTGCATATCAACCTGAATCTCCATACTAGAGATAACATGTAAATGAAAGAAACGGACTACAACCAAAACTCACACTTGGAAAACATAGCATACAAATGTTGATTATGAAGGGTCCACAACACTATTCTCAATGGTCTGCATGATCCTCCTTACTTCTAGAGTAAATAATAATATTGAAAATCAATACTATCACAAACATTTCAATATAAGGCTTCAACACCCTGTTCATCAATTCCATAAACTATGCAAGTGTCACGACCCAATTTCTCGAATTATGATGGCACCTAGTGTACCACCAAGTAGGAGAACCAATCCCTTAGTCCGAAGTCGAAGTGGAGGACTACTATATCAAATGTGAAAAGAACAAGTATAATAATCAGAAGATAAATAAATGCAAAAGTTTAAAGAATTAATTAAATATCCAAAACCTGATATTGGTGTCAAATGAGCCACTAAGTACAGAAACAAGAAATCCAAAAATATCTAATACAGCTGTGTCTTCGAAATACATAGAGATCAAATAAAATGTTAACATCGAAGAGAAGAAGGTAAATGCCGAATGCCAAGCTCACCTTGAATCTTTGAGATAAAAGGTAAACTATAGGAATAGCTGGCTTTAATCATGATCGAGAACCTGTACTCAAATCTGCACATGTGCAAGTGTAGTATGAGTACAAGTTGTCGAAGCAACCCATACCTAAAAGGATTCGAGGGCCCACAAGGCATATAATAATAATAAAAATAGTAAATAAAGGAATACAATAAAGGGTCACGAAATCAAATAGCACAACCAGGGAAGCTAGCTACTCAAATAAGAATCCAATACAAGTATCGCTAGCTAATCACATAACAAGATCTCAGGCAATGAAAGAAGACGTACCTAGAATCCTTGCAACAATATTTGTGAATAATAATGCAATAAATGGGAGTAAAAGAAGATAGGAGTAGAACATGCACAGTATACCAGTAACCTCAATTAAAAGAGTAGATGATTGAATAAAAATGTAAGGCACAAAGTCCCACATAGCATGAAGTAGAAATTAACCAACAATAACAACTAAGAAGTAATAGGAATAATAAAGTAAAGGAAGTAAACGCTGACAAGTCCCCTAGAAAGAACCACAATGTACACAGAAATACGTTCACCCATAGGCATTCACATACTACCATGCTACACTAACTAAAATAAGTGTGGAAAAAAATACACACATGAAGTAGCCAATCCTACGTACGCATCTCCTCTGGTACCTGTGGGCTTAGCAGAAAGAATTCATGGAAGGCTAACCTAGATATTCCCAGTATATCTCCCCAACACCATAAACCTCCCCCTCTATCTCAGCCGCAATCCAGAGGCAAGGTCCATGGAGGTATGTCACCATGTATGATCTCTAACGTAATCATACCCTCACATCCCAAATCTCAGAACCTCAAAGGTCTAAAGTCTAGAATCTCGTGCCTCATATCAATAGTATTTTCAAGCCCTGCTCGACAAGTTAAGGTGTTCAATACCTATATATCATCGTATCACCAAAAGTCTTTAGTAAATCGGGTATCATTATAGTATTGTTAAGCTATGTACTCACTGTCGTACAACGACGGAATCAAGTCCCAGCGGTTGTACGCACTGCCAAATGGAGTTGGTCTTAAATCCCAGAATTTATTAGTCAAATGATATTTCCCGGTGCCAGGATGTAAAGCCTGAACTAAAACAAGTAAAAATAGTATTAGCGGAGCTCAATGCCATACCGAGTCTAAAATAGTTAAAAATCAATTTACTTATATTATTATTAAATATTTCCATTTATCAACTTATATCTCTATTCATCATTATTCCTCAAATCAGTATCTAGCCTATGCGGCTTAATAATCAAGTGGTGATAATGACCCAGTCCAATGCACTCTCATCGGAGTCATAGGCCCAAACTCTTATGTCATGAATGCTAAACATATCAACAACATATGTATATAAACACATGATCATGTAATAGCAATTTTCTAGGCCCTGCATAGATACCTAACTAACTTTTAAGTCATAGGCGCCGTATCAATTAGATGCCAAAATATAAATATCACTATGGAACGGATGAAAGAACGGTAAAGGATCATTATATCCACTTAGCTACCCAACCTACGGATGCTACTTAGTACAATTATTAAAGTGATAATCCCAGATAAAGCCCCAAGAGCCCTATCTATCGTCCGACGATAAAGCGCTGCAAATTCACAAATCTTATTCCGACTGACGTCAAATGATCTCCAAATGATGCCAAACTTGTGCTGAAGTATTCTATATTTTAGTATGAGTCTAACGGTATAATTTATACTAAATTCCAGACTGAGCCAAAAATTAGGCCTAAAATAAGCTTGCGGGGCCCACTCACCAGAACTAAAAATAAATTTTATTATGGGGTCCCCAACGTCATTAGGAACCATGCTCAAAAAATGAGGGCTTCAAAATAGCCCGGATAGCCAATGGCAACCACAACTATAAGAGAACTAGTGTATTCCCACACCTGCAGCATGACCAAGACAATCAAGGTCACTTTATAGACTTAAACTGAGCTAGAGATCTCTAAACCACCGGACAATCATCAAATGGACTCATTTTCTTACCTCAACCTGAATTTTTATACCAATATTATTAAAAACCTTCTATGAAGACGATCATCTATCACTCACTCATAGGTTCTCATATCGCGATTGACTCATAATGGTTCCATCCTTTGGCATAATTATTTCATGTTAATCTACTACACAACCCGGTCTGAAACCAACAAACAATCATTGAAGAGGAACTCAACTAGTCTAGTTGTTAATACTCAAAACTGCTTTGACACTTGTTGACTTCCTTAATGAGATGCATACCCAATGGCTTCATATAAGATGATGAAATGACATACTTACTAATAATCCATATTCCAACATAGACCATAACTGACAATTTTGGATCATAGGTACAACTAATACCAAAAGTAATTATACAACTCTAATGAAATACAACCTGAACCAAATATCAACTCTGCCTCACCTAGTAGGTAATCTTTGCACTGCAACATATTAATGACGCTCTACCTTAATATAGACATATGGGCATTCTAACTTATATGCAACTAGTCGTCCGAATATCCAAACGTCGAGTCCCCAATATAGACATATAGGCATTCTAACTTATATGCAACTAGTTGTCCGAATATCCAAACGTCGAGTCCCCCAAGGAGACTTGTCAAAATTTAATGACTCATGGCTAGCATCCATTTCTTTACCCGAATCAATCATCTGTTCACTTTGTAGAACTCAAGACTCCAAGATACCCATCATTATATTTCCATTGCGATACTCTTCCCGAAAGAACACTAAGCACCTATTCATCAAGGAAAAATTCCCCACATAATGACCACAAGTAAAATAAACTCTGCAATGATCCTCCCAAATTACCCTAGGTATCAACATTAAATAATCTATTTCTCTTCTACCACACCAAACCAAGGCTATTCAATGATTAACACACTAAACTGATAGGACTCACAAATTTCCTAGATAAGGTTCAAATAGATAACTAAAACAATTGAGATATTTAAGCTTCTAAAAGTTACCACAAAACACTAAAATACCACCCTTAATGAGATAATCCTTCCAGTGAGGACAAAATGAAAGGGAAAACCCTCGATTGAATTCCATTGGTAATCAAGCATTCCTTCTAACCATAAAAATGAAAACTATACAATATTATGTGTTATCAATGATAATTCAACACCTACTAACACACAAAATAAAAAAGGTAACTCATAGACAGTCTGAACTTTTCCATGTTAAGCTTCAAATAGGGTCAAGAGAAAATCAGAAGACTTAACAACTGTCCATATATATTTGGTGAACAATGAGGGTGGTACTAGAGATACCCTTATTCCCAAACACCAGAAGAAAATGATACCAATTGAACCATTTTTCGAAGCATAAAAACACCCTGAAGCAGGTCTAATTATTAATAAAACTATAATACCGAAAGTCCTAATCTACTAGGGATCTTACGGAACCATAAATACTAATACATGCCTATAAAACTCACCATTCACAAAATACTTGAAAGTCACTTCTCATCTCACTACCATAGCAAATCCTCCAAACCTAGAAGAAACAAGACATCTCGATCACTAACTCTTAACAAGATCATATCATAGGATCGGTTTACCCGATCCACCACTAATAATCAACTTATTAAGTAGAGACACAACTAGAAGCTAAAGAAAAATTATCCATCATATAAACACTGGTATAGAGTATATCAACATATAGAAGTAAGTAGAACCATGGTCAACCAATAACAAAATAAGTCCATAACACATTGATGTAATATCAAACACTAAGAGGAATGACCAGTACTACTGTTGTTTCACTATAATCACGAAATGCAAAACCTGCCAAATATGGTGGAAATATGGAAATGGTCGAGGATAATGCGAAACTCGATCATACCTTACCATAGATATATTTGTTTGTTCATCATGTCATACCAAGTAATCCCAAAGGATTGATATGATCGATCCACCAATATGAATTGACTACAAGTATGGAGAATGGACGTAACCAATGGGTAAAATTAGCAAGGAACACATAACCCCAGAAAGATAACAACCATAGCAACTAAGAAAACTCATCCACGATCAAGGAATGTTGTAGCTAATTAAGATGATGTCAAAGTCATATTTATAACACCACAATGATTACCTCTACCTCCAATGGTAAAACTGAGAAATTTGACACTGCCTCGGTCAACTAAACAAAAATCTCCCACATTCAAAGAAAACCTAACAAGTCAATACTCATTGAGATGAACTCAACTAATAAAGTAGACCTTATTACCCGAGGGATCCAACAACTGGAAAGTAGTAAAGTCTACCCCATTAGTGCTTACCAATCTCGATGCATGTAACCTATCATGGAAACCATACAAAAGCATACATGAATCCTCGCTAGGTCCCCCATAGTATGCCATACATAAATACTTCCCCATAGTATGCCATACATAAACACTATCAGGAAAATAATACACCCATAATTCCACCTTTCACCTTGACCACTAAGATCTTTTTTTTGCTTACTAAAAGCACCCTATATATAGCCTCCAAAACCAAACCTTCTAATAATCTAATCGTTATATTTTTGAACTTTATCCATATGAAATATATGATTTGATCACAAACATAATTCCAACATATTTGATTCATCAAAACTTAACACATTTACCATAGAACACCAACTGGAACAAAAATACAATGCTAAAAAATACCATAAATTCAGCGATCTTTTAATCATACTTCTAAAACCATCATTAGTACCAAAATATTTAAAACGCATTGCCTCTCCCTATTACTATGAATTATAACTTCTCTTTTTTCTTAAAAATGACCTTTGTCTTCTTCGAATCCACCCCTGTATGCCAGCAACTAGCTTTACTTAAGGTTGATGGCATGAAATTCCAAATCGATGCTACTTTCTTATATAGATGAAGCTACTAAATTAGAAATCTATATAAAATATATACAAATCCTCAAATTTCATGCTTCAACCATTACTCAAAAAATCACATACTCATGAAATATCTTAGAGAAAACCATCGATCACCTTACAAATTTTTCATAGCATAAGCATATATTCTTTATACATCACCAAATGTCTTTGTAACTCTTTATAATAGTTGTGCTAAACCATCTCACCTTGTAATGATACTTTTTGAGATCAAAGGTTGAAACTTACACAAATTTTCAACTCTAAACCAGGAACCCACATGTCAACTTCTCCTCCCATATTTCTCATTTGTAACTAATCAAGCGATACTTCTATGACCTTGAATTCTCGACTTGATCCACAAAAAAATTTGAATACATCAATATCTTATATACACAATCTTCCCATATCTTTCCTTAACACATCCACTACTTTTACCCTTCAAATCCCCAAATAGCCTAACTTGGGCTACCTATCCTTCCATTAGTCTAGCACATCCTCTTTCTTACTAAGTACTACACCAAAACTACACAGGGACACCTCGAATGAAATGCACAAGGCCAAAAAGAAGTCCCCTCTACAAATAAGAGAATAGAATAAAGTAATATGAGTTAGCTCAAACCAAGGGCACGTGATAAGGAGTCCAGAATCAAAAGTTTTTCCTAGAGTTTTCTAGCCTTTCAAAGATAAGTAACGGATGTGTTTACACCGATCCACAAGACTTTACTAAACTTGACTTGTGTATAGTGAAACTTATGAACCCAATGCTCTGATACCAACTTGTCATGCCCGAAATCAAGGCATGATAGAACCCACCTTCCTGTCTCAGTAGGTCATCTTGACCAATAATTAACTTTAAAAATCTAAATAAATATGGAAAGTAATACATAAATGATTTAATAAGAAAAAATCATATATTACACCCAAAAACCATATCGCCACTATATAAAGTCAGTAAGTAACATTTAACACAATGTTTGGTATAAAATCTCAAGTAATGTTTCAAGAAGAGTAAAGACACTAAGATAACATAAATGAGATATTGAAGAATACAAATGAACGGCGGGACATTTAGATGTCCCAAAGTGTGTTTCTAGAAATGATAGGAAGGACTCAAGTCTGACTCACTACAATACCTTCCCAAGAAGTACAGAAAAGGGAAGGGTAGGTACAAAATCAACGTTACTCAGCAGCATCCTTAGCTAGTTTAAATATAAATAACTAATGACTACTCCTGACATCCAACCACCCTCTAATATTAAAACCTGCAAAAATAGTTCATATACAATAGCCTAGACAACAAAACAAGTCATGAAATACATAAGTAAAAGTAATCCTCACAAGGTACTACTATTCACCAACTCTACCACATCAGTAATCACCTCCAAATAGACAACAATATCAGTTCCAACAAAGTACTAATGGTGATCTCAATTCAGAGTTTTGTATCATGAATAATCTCAGTTACCATTCAGTAGAAACAACAAGTTTAGTTTATTATAAAAATATCAAGTGATCTCAAGACAACACTAATTCTGAAGTAAGTGCAACTCATCGAGCAAGTAAACAATCCAAATAAGCAGCAAATTAATGCAAGTGCAATAGAATGCATAAATAATTTTGATATATGTCTGGCTATATTTATATACACCCGTTGATGACACTGTCATAGCAGAGGCCCATGGGGGACTCATAAGGTCCAGGCATAACTTTTGTCGAGACCGTTACAGTTAGGTTTAAGTATTTTTGTTACCTCAACAATGTGCATATTGTTGAAACTGTCATAATTAGGATTTTAGTCAGTAAACCTTAATAATATGCCTATTTCCAAGACTATCACAGTCAGGATTTTAATTAATATGTTATCTCAATAATATACTTATTGCTGGAACTATCACGATCAGGTTTCCAATATTATTTGTTTCCTGGATGATGTTGTGCAGCCAAGTCCATATACAAATATTAAAATTTCCACATAATAGATAAATAAAATTATGATGCTCAATCATAACAACTCGCAAGGAAATCAATCCATCACAGAGGTAAATAATCATCAAGTCATCATATTAATCTAGCTTCCATGACTTCACTAATTGGTTTATTTCAACACAATTAAGTTATCACAAGGAAATTTTTATTATAGTCGTAGTCTTTATGCTCAAACCAAAAGTAAAGGTATCTCAACCAATTCAATAGATAAAACAAAATCATGAATCACGAAATCACATTATCAAATAGTTTCCTTACTTTAAGCCCAACATGCTTAATACAAACAACCCCAATGTAATCATCTTCCCCAAATTATAAACACAATTTAGAAAGCAATCATTATTACTTTATAAAGAGACCAAGGAACCTCAACTTGCCTTTAAGGAGGCCAAAACACTCAAGTCAAAGTCTTGCTCTTCTAAAGTACCTCTAAAAGCTCCCAATCTATTCAAATATAAATAATACATGAGAAAATGAAACCATCAACACCCATATTGCTAGAATTTAGAACTGGATCCAAAAAGACAACTCAAAAGTCAAACTCGAGCCCTAATGGAAAATATGGAATTTTACTTCAAAATTATGTTATCAATAACTTAAGGAGTTCAAATATGAAATTTCAAAATCATAGTTAAAATCAACCTTGATCATAAATTTATTAGACATTAACTTAACCAGGAAAACCTCAATTTTTCAAGCTTATACGCGGTTTAAAATGATAAAATAATTGATACATTAGTGAATTTATGATAAAATCAGCTTATCTATAGTATAAGGATCCTAAATATGAAATTTCATCAGAAACCAAGTCTAAATAGATAAAATCTCTATTTTTCTCTAATAATTTCAAGTATGAAGAAAAAAATAATTGCTGAAGAAATCATGAAAGAATACAAAAATAAGTATTGAATACTAACCCTCTTATTAAAATGAGAAGAATAGTGCAAAAATCTCTTAATTTCAAGCTTTAGAACTCCTAATATGCTCAAAATACCATATAAACACGAATCTGAGATATGAGATTTAAAATAATTGATCAGTGCACCAACAATATTATTATCGCTAAAAATGTCATAAATTTCTCATAGGACAGTGAAATAACCTGATTCTTTTTGCACTAGTTATGAAATTTCAATATGAATCTATTGGTACCTTCCACACATCAAAATGAGTTCACTTCAGTCAAGTGATACTAGTAAAACTCCACAGTCAAAAACTTCAAGCTCCAAACGAGTACCCAAAACTCATTCGGGACCTCCCAAATACAAATGAGCAGTGTAAAACACTTGTAATATAAATTTATGAACTATTAGAATCATTAAAACACCCAACTAAAGTCATCTTAATTATAGATTGATCAAAGTCAACTCTTAAGATAAGAACCTCAAAATTTTTAAATAATGACTCAAAACTCATCCAAAAATTTTGGGAACTGAACAAAACTTTCAACTAGACCATTACCATATTTTGGAGCTAGCAGAAATGTCATAGTTCTATTTCGATCTTGTTATCACTATATATTGACTTTGATCAACTCTTTTATGCTTCCAATTTTCAAAACTCAAAAACTTATCAAAATTCCATAATACTCAAGCCAATAATTCTACTAACCAAAAAATCAAGTTTCAAAAGCAATGGAATCGACAGATTTTGAATCAGAGCACTCTAACTCTGGATGTTGACCTAAGTCAAACCTATAACTTATACTTTTAAATTATTCTGTAAAACTACTAAACTCATTACGAAAGGGATAGAAGTCAAACCAAAGGTTATCCTAGACCAAAACTGACATTTTAGAAATTATGTCACTAATGAATTTTGTGTTCGAGGTCCCAAACTCATAATGACCCCAAAAGTCCATTATTTTCCTCTTTAAAGCTCAAACAGTAAACAAATTCCAAAACTTGCCCAAAATCCTTTTTATTTCTGATCTAACAATGAAATAAAACTTTATTTATAATAGAGAAACTATAGGAGAGGGGGAAATCATAAAATTATCTAAAGACAAAAAATGACCTTGAGGGTCATTACATCTACAACTTCATAGTCTCTAAATCATGCATCTTCATAAATAAAACTCATAGGGACATGAAAATTCATAATACAATATGTATAATTCATGAAAGATATTTAATACCATCAAGGAACATACAACGAAAGGTAATTTCAACATTTAATATCAATTTGAAACTATATCAATATCTACTACGAAATTCTTAACTTGAAAGTAGAGGGTTTGGACACAAGGGTTGAAGCCAACCCCTATTGAATTTCCAATACCTTTTTAGAAATCTTAATGTACCACAAATGAACATTTGGAGGTATTTCTTAAAGCTCTTGAAGAGAAAACCTAGGTTGAAAGTTAAGCGAAAAGTCTATGCTTGATTTCTCTTCTTTTTCTTTTGTCTGAAGTAATAACGTAGGGGAAAGCCAAAAATAACAATGCAAAAAAAAGGGGAAATTGTGTAGTTAAAGGCTTGGGCATGGTACACATAATTTACGATGGAAAACGTGTCCAAATCTCCAATGTGACACAACGGCTAGCACTTCCATCCTCTGTTTCATATGCTCTGTTTATTTTTTTTTCAATGTGCCACATTTTCTTTCACATGAACTATCTAGAGTGACGTGTTAGGGGTTTCAAAGAGTCTAAAAATACATGTAAACATATAGGGTTAATACCTAATCATTACCAAGCTTATGAACAGGTGAAACAATATTATTTTACTTTTCAAAAATATGAACAAATGCTAAAATTACAAGGAAACGTCGAGGAAATACAAGATCTTAGAAAAAGGGTCAAAACTTCCTACTCCTGTCTCAAATTAACTTTTTTTGGGTGAGCGGTTTGTTACGTTAGAAAGTAGAATCCGAGGAACTCAATTAACATGAAACACAACCATCATATGCTTTTGAAAGCATATAACCACTTAGGATCACATTAAGTCTCAAGGGAAAAGTTTAACCACGTACAAGAGACAATTCAAATTCTAGCTAAATTTGTGATGCGTTACAAGCATTATCACCCCTACTCTTCACTCGTTGTTGAAACCACAAGTAAGAAACATCTTTGAGCTAGTAGGAATCAAACTCACTCCTAATGGAGTCCACATTTTTCACTCAAAAATGTTTAGAGACTCATATATGAAACCTTGGGGTCCTCATCCACCCTGGACCCCATGAACTCTGGAGTATTTATTCATAAAAACTTACAAATGTTGGAGTATTAGAAGAATTCTACGAACTAGGAGACTAGATGACTGATTCTTCTGAGAAGACTAAGCAGTAACCACTTTGATCAGTAATACTGATAGGCCTTCTGGAGTATTGGTTGCCTCAATACTGGGAGGCTGAACAAAAAGTGCATTGATGTCTTTGAAAATGGTGGTTGGAGTAGGAGGAGGCAGTATTATATACTGAAGAGCCTCTGCCTATGATTGGTATGAGCTCTGCGATGGATCTTCATGATATAAGTCGGGACCACGAGAGCAGTGTTAGATCCATTTTTGTTGTTGGTTTATTGATCGGAGAATCTCTTTAAAGTCATTATTTGAAATATACACAAAAAGAACGAGTTAGTTTTGAATTTGTAGAGTTAAACTCTATTGTACGAATTTAACAATTTAGAAGGGAGACTTTTTTCTAAATGCTTTGTAGCTTCTTTGCTATAAGTGTGGCATTTTCCATACCTATAAATAAGACTCTACTAAACGTAGTTTTTAGACATCTTAGGACTCTCGAACGTAGTGCTCTAATACCTATCTTGTCTCCCTAAGGTTACCACTGGATTTAACATGCTGCTCGGAACTCACAGGTGACCACAAGATAACCCTTGAATCATGCATACACTATAAATTATGGATAAATTATAATGACCCTCGAGATCCATTTTCGTGTTCTTGTTACTCTCTCGTAGTTAGAGCATTTTTGTAACTACACCATGTAGCTCAAGACCTATTAAGATCGATAGGTTGAGTCCTTGGAAGTTTTTATAGTTAATTTCTTTATAATCATAGATTCTTCAGGACTTAATAATATTATATGATCCCAAATGCCATTTTTGTAGATTTCATTGAGTACAGAGTATCGATTACATAAAGATTTTATATAAGAATTGTAAAAATCGGACTGCGTTCTCATTTCATGTGTCTTTTTGAAAAATTTCAAAAAATCTATCAGAGAAGGGCCGCAGTGATCAATTTATTGGCCAGGTGATCGATAAATCGGCTAGATGATCAATTTATTGGTCAGTCCATGGGCCTATATAAGTTTGTTTTCCATAATAAATTTCCCATTTCTTTTCCATAATTCAATAATCCCTTGATATTTCAAAGTGATTTGAGTGATTTTGAAGGTATTTATCCAAGTTTTGATTTGTAAAATCTTGTTGTGGTGATTCCATGATCATTTCTATGGGGTAATTCTTTATTTTTGCTCTTTTAATAAGTTTTTGGGCTTATAGTTTCCATTTATACCATTAATTTGAACCCTATTTTGTAAAAACTAATGTATGAGTTGTGCTCTATGTATTGGTATAAATGTTTCTTTTTTCTGAATATTAGGTTTACAGACCCATTTTTAGTATGTATTTTGACCCTATTATTTATATAGCAATATGGGTCTTATTTTACTTGTCTTGACATGTAGTTCATATGTGATTTTTGGATATTAAGCATGCATCTCGAGGACATCATAGGAATCTAGGTAGGCTACGGTCTACTTGTTTTATACTAGGTATTAGGGTAGTATATGTATGGTAAAGTGCCAGCTCGGGGTTGAGATTATTAATCAGGCTCTAATATGCTTATTATTTAGTCCTATAGCCTATGTAGCTAGATTTTAGTATAACTACTTATCCTAGGGATATATCTCCCTATCCTCGTGTTCAACGCTGACTCTAGAACGTAGTATGGTTGGGGGAGGAGTAACAACTTTGGTACATACTTTTATACACTAACTCTATAATATAGTGATGTTGGGGAGGGGATTATACTAGTGATTAGAACTTAGTATCCCCTAATTTATATTAGTAGCTTTAGAGACGATCTAGGTAGGTTGACTATTATGTGTTCTACATGAGATGTTGTGTGTGATTATGGAATGTGTGGTCCTTTAGGCCATAGATTGCCAGGTATGGCTCTGTTGTATAGTTAGCTTCCTTATGTGATGACATTGTACCTAGATGAATATGGCTTTGTTGGGTAGTTAGCAGCCCTATTGGATGACATCATTCCATATACCGATATAAGACTAGGAGTGAGTTGTGTTGGATTAATTTATGGCAGCTCTATGTTTCCCCTATATGGGTGTGTTCTTGTCCATTAATGGGCACTCTATGGGCAGTTGGGGAACCTTTGGTGCATTTCTCATGGCTCGGGTCTGTAGTTGGGCTAGAAGAGAATGTACTTTGTGACTATGGCTTAGCCGTCATCCTATGATTTTCAGTTAACCGTTTTAGGCCAGTTTAGCCTATTGATTTGTTTTGTGTGTTGAGCATGCATTAAATATTTTAATAGTAACTTGATTTTGACAGAGTAACAACCAAAAACTAATTTCATATATACTTATATCTTCCATGATTGCGGTCATAAGTAGTATAAAGTTATTTTATCACATCATTTAAAGCTATGTTCTCACTATCACTATGGTTTCTGGATATTTCCTACATGGCGACAGTTGGTTTTTATCAAGACATAGATTTTTTCCTATATGGCTTGACCGGAGTTTCCACTAAGATATGATATGCGGGTTGAGCTTGAGTTTGGAACTTTTTCCCTAATGACTATATTACTGGTGGGCTTGTTATGGGGTGTTCCATACGGGTTCGAGTCCTTCTATGGGCCCTGTCAATTCGAGTCGCTATTCTTAAGACATGTGAGCCTGGGGAAGTGGTATATAGGGGAGTAAAAATATATGGTCGATACCTCCATGGGTCCCTTTTGATTTGGGAATATCCCAAAAAGGGATTATGTTGGCACGTATTTACTTTTTCAGTACCCGTTTACATTGAAACCCTATGCGTTGATGTGTACCCTTCAGGACTTACAGGAGGAGTACCTTTAATTGGTTACGTGGTTGTACCTACCGGTAGAATGGAATGTCGGTCAGGTTTGTTGCTAGTAGACTTTGTTTATTCCCTTCTGTCTCTGATTAGTACTATTTTGTACTTATCGAGTTTTTTGTTAGCTTGTCTTGTTGATGGCCTTTTACTTTCTTATTGTTCCTTTCTTGTGCTGGTCATGTTGGAGATCCAGGCACTTGTAGCGTTTGGTCATAAGTTTCTTGTTGCCTAGGTTTTGTGGTTTATACCCTATTAGTAATTCTCCTTTATACTTGTAAATGATACCAGACCCACTGGTAGCTGATTCTTAACTGGACTTACTAACTATTATCGCAGTCACCTTGTTTCTATTGTACATCATATATCACTATCCTACTTGTTATTGACCACTCTTTACCTCACTTATGCTTACTTTTTTCGGTCGGCCTATGATGTCTACTAGGCCCATTATTTTGGTACTCATGCTATACTTATGTAACTTTTTGTAATGCAAATCTTATTACAAGCCAGTAGAGCAGATGCGGTCGTACGAGATAGATGGTGTGACTCCAGGAGATTTCGGTGAGCAGTGGCCTCCTTGCAGACCAATTTTCCTTACAGTACCAGAGTTATCCTAGTTGGATCTTGGATAGCCATTTTGTGGTTTTGCCCCCTCCCCCGTGGGTTGTATTTTGTACTTTTTGTTTATGAATGCTCTACATCCATGATACTAGGTTCTAGGAGTTATTTTTAGTTGTGTATTTTTGTTTCCTACTTTTACTTCTCCTCTTTATATCCTTCCATTTTTATTTTGGGTTTTTGGTACTAGATTGACGTTATTTGCCCTAGCTAGGGTTAGGCTTGTCTATGGGTGAGATGTAGATGCCATCACAATTTGATTTTTGGGTTATGACATAAATTATGTAGAAGCAATACTGTGATAGGAGAACTGATTGAAATAGTTAATACGACAGTCTTGGAATCAATTCATGAGCCAGAGTAGGAAAATATTAGAAATAAGAACTGACTCTAAGTCTATTTCTGAAAACAAAACCTTTCATGAGGAGTTAGTGGGTCAAACCCTACTTAAAATTGATAATAAAACTGAAATTAAATAACAAAGTAAAAAGTCTAACAAATCATAATAAAGATGTCGTTGAAAGATGAGGACTCACCATTACTACTAGTACACAAAAGCTATCAAATATTTGATAGTTGACTCATTAATCCTACACTCCAGAATCTATATGGTAAAAACATATAGAACAAATATAGTTAGTACATTGAATATACTGATACGCAGGTAAGTACATATGTAAAAATAATAAATACGTATATATAATATGTGAGTAAGTGAGACTTAGACTAAGAGATGAAAACATATCTTAGCATGAAAAGCTGTAATACGTGTTGTGTGACCATGAACACTAAAAACATGTTGAATTACGTTGTCACTGAAAGCATAATGGGATATCTTGAAAACTGGAGCATCATAATAAAGTAGACACCCAGAATGTAAGAACTCATGTTATAGATATAATAAGATTTAACAGTTTAAAAGAGAACAAATAAGGTGTTTCTTAAAACCGACATATTTCATGTGAACACATGACATTTAATGTTTAACCCCACACTGGTGAATTTCTCTATTCATTTCCAAGGGTATAAAGGTTACTTGCACAAGAAATGACCAATCGTAAATGCCACTTTGGGATATCCACTCTGGCTATGCCACTGGGGTATCATGAATTAACATGTGCGGGCAACATAGTTGGAGGAATAATCCTCTCTATTCTAAATACTACTCTCAAATAAAATATGCATGTAACCTAGGCTTATAATAACTTGTAATTTATACTTGTAATATGTAACTTTTAACTTGCTTGTCCATGAATACCTTTTCATGATCACATAAGTTCGTGATACTTATTATTATTCTTGATCATGGGACTATAAAAAGTCAATGCTTGACATATATCATGCCATGATCTTGTAAATACTTGACACTTTAAATATAACATGAATTATGTAAATCTGGGCAGTTTAAATCATAAGGGTTCTTTAATTTCATAGCTAGTTCAGGAAAAACTTATTCATGGTCATGAAATGTATAATAGCCATGTAAATCATGCATAAAACAACAATAATATATTGAAAAAACACAATTCATAAACTTGAACCAATTATGTACTTGAAATTGGAAATCTAGCCCTGAACATATGAAATTCAATATATCTTGAAAGTAATTTTGGGTAGGGAACGAAAAGAGTCCACCATTGAATAACATGTGTACCTGGTAGGGAGTAATTTCTAAATAAGAAGACTATTGAAGATGGATTCTTGAAGGTTGGAGAACTCTAGGATGACATAGCTTGGAGAATATGCTTGAGTTCTTCGTTTTGTTTCTTTGAATTCTACTTCTGATTTTTTGTTTAAGTGTTTGGAATTAAGATAATTTAGGAAACAAAGTTTTATCTAGGTATTTTAGACACTTAGAAGAGTAAAAAATGACGCAGCTAAGTAACATAATGGTTGGGTAAAATTACCTGATTAGCCTTTCAGAATGGGCTTAATATGGGCAAAAGTATGCCTAACCGCGTTACCCGGTGAGGCACACATGCCAAGGCACCTGGTCACTAGACATGGCACGTTTGGATGCCGTGCCCAGCCTCAATTCTTTCATATATGTAACTCAAAACTCAAAAATACACGTTTTCCAATGCGCAAGACTTCCAAAAGTGACACGTTAGGGGTTAAAAATGTTCAAAATCACCTGATAACATGTGGGGATGATCCCAACTCAATTTCACACTCTCGGAAAGGTTAACAAACATCAAATCACCTATCAAAACCATGATTGACAACTAGAACTTTGAGGAACCGCTAACATATTAACCCACAAAGTTTAGAAATGGATAGAAATGTATGAAAAAGTCTACGGGTTATACCACATATAATCTTGATAGATATAATCCCAACACGTTGTATGCCTTCACTTAATTTTGTTGGGTATATTAAAGGAAAATATAGAAATACAAGGATATAATAACAAAAATGCATCATTCAATCAAGGAAAAATATAGAAATATACGTGATTACTAGAAGATTCCTCCTTCATAATACAAAAATGAAACAAAGATCTACAAAAAAAAAAAAAAAAAGATTGAGATATAAAATCAAGAAAAAAAATTGTCAAAAAAAATTCTTTCTTCCACTATAAAATTACATGTAAAAAGAAACAAATTAAGTGAGAGAAGAGAGGAAGGAGAGAGAGAAAGATGAGCGAGACAGAGGCATAGGAGAAAAAGAAGTGAGTGAAAGAGACAGAGAAGAGAGAATATGCTATTAAACACAAATAGTTACCAATGGTAATTTTTTTAAAATACAACTATAAAGAGTAAATACATTGTATGTATACCAGCTAAAGACTTTATGATTAAGGATGATATCCATTAGTTTACCAAATATGATCTAAGTACTCTTTTATTATCATTTGGGTCATTCACGCGAATGCCCCTATTTTAAGTGCTTGTTTAGTTTTTTTCCTCAAATATGTTATCTTTAATTTCTAGTTTTCAGTATTTTAAGTAACAAAAAAATGATCGAAAATATCTCTAACATAAAAAAATAAAATTACAACGCATAAATTTATATTTTCATCTCATAATATAGCACAAGTTATGACTTACAAGACATAATAAATTGTCACTTACTTCCTGCAAAAGTTATGCCGGCCAAAGGGCATGCCTTCATTTTAGAATCCAGTAATAGACAAGTCCGCTCTGAAAGGGGTTTATGTTCTGTGAGACATAATTTAATTCCTACAAAACTTCTAATGATAGAAGTATAAGTTCAATTTCAGAACCAATAAAATTATAAGATAAGATGTATAACTTATTCCATTTGAACTTATGCCGGATAGGAAAAACGTTTTCTAAAATTATGCAAAGCGAATTAAATATTACACAATTTATATCAAGTGAATTATATAATATTACATAATTTATGTCGAATAACTTCTTTTCTAGAAAATTTATATTGAATAAGATAAAGATTCTCTAAACTTATGTCATACAAATTAATTCATAAATAAATATACCTGGAAACATAAATTATTATTAAATAAGTAATATACATAAAAAAATAAAAAACAACATACTTAAGGAAACAAAATTAATGGCAACTATTCGTCCAAAAACTTCTTACCATTAGCTATGCTCTATTCCCTCCCTTCTCTGCTATTCCTACTCTCAATCACCGCCACTACAGAATGCCTTATCTCTACTTTTCAGAAATCGTCGCCACCAGCCAACAACCTCCATCCACCATTAAATTACACTAAAACTGTAAATTTACAGCAAGCAGGCAGCTGATGGTTATTTAAAATAACCGCCTGCAGCTTCTAATTTCATTTC
>JBDJHY010199596.1:0-11648 GCA_039654485.1 Withania somnifera | reverse complement strand
CTTTTATTTTGGTTTTACTATTTTTACATTTTTATGTGCCTAGTAGGCCCTCGAAGCCTACGAGGTAGGGTTGCTTCGTCAACTTATAATTATTCTACACTTCTATGTCTTCCTGGATGCAGATAAAGGTGTGGGTTATCCTCATTGATATCGTCGGTTGTGCTAGTTATCTAGCTTCAGAGGTACAGGGTGAGCTCCAAACGTTCAGTGCTACCTGCATCTCTCATGTTAATATTCTGTCTCCATTGTATCCTCGAGACAGATATGGTTATTGTACCTTTTTATAGTTGTACTTTGTACTTTATAGCAGCTCATGGATACACTAATACCAGGTATTGAGAGGGTTTTAGTGAATGTGTGACATTATATCATCTTCATCATTCTATGTTTTTACTATCTCTGCTTACTGTACTTGTACATAGCATACTTGTTTTCGTAGTCCATCACCTACGGCTCTGGGATACAGGGTTTTTTCTTCTATTGGCGGAGTAATAGGTGCTATCATGATCTGATAAATTGGGTCATGACAAAGGGAGTCGTATGACAAAATGGTTAGATAGCAACATAGGATATTTTCCTCTTTGGTACTGGAGTTGTCTGAGTGCAAGAGCTAAACCAAAAACACATTTTTTAGATAAAAATAGAAAGGCTAAACCTCATATGTGGTCAGCAAGGGGATACTAGAGTGCTTCTCCCTTTTAAAAAGAAATTTTTCATCTAAGTCTTCCTTGTCAAAGTCCTCAGACACTTTAATAACTTTGTACACCCTCAAAAATGGTCAAACCATCTTCTCTACTAAAGTTGTTGAGGGTTCTACTCTATCTTTCTTCATCTTGAAAGATAGGTACTTGACCTCTAAAAAAACCTAACTCTGACGTTGAAAGAATTAGGGGATTAACCGGGTAAGTCACAACTGATGACCTGATGTATCAAAGAAAAAGTAGTATCAATTACTGCAGGAGGTAGAAAGGAAGGACCCTCTATAAAACCTACATATAAGGAAAAATAAGAAGAATACAGGGGAAAGATTTTGATAATAGAAAGAAAGGAAAAATCGAATATCGTGATTTTTGAATTTCCATTCTCGAGTACAAATGATAGATGATTGATCTCAATCTATGGTAAATTTTAAAATTTAACCATTTATAAATACTCTGGATCAAATTGAGAAATGGGATGCACAAGTCAAAATGCTAACTAGGAGCTGAACAGTTCATTAGAGAATGAGAAGGAAATAAAAAACCATAAGAAAATGACTAGAACGAATAAAGGTGTTGAAAAACACGAACACTCACAGGATGCATTCCAAATTCTGAGATAGTCAACTAGAAATTTATTCAGCATCCACAACAATAAAGCAATCAATCTAACCCCGATCGTTGGATTCATCTAAACTCTTGAAAAGAGATTTCCTCCCTCTTCTCATTGATTTCACCATTTCCCCTCAAATGATCTTAGTTGATTAAAGAATAATGAGATGAATCATAGTAAAGAGAAGACCTATCCGCAAGGCTAAAGCTCAAGGCATGTCACGGCTCTTCAAACCTTTGGTCAAAGTTGACCATGACACAACTATAAGTGACCAGCTTTTGCTCATAACAATAACAATCACAAATAGGAAGATTGAGACAAACAATAATATCTTATTTCAATAATATGCGCGGGACTTGTAATCTCTATAAATTCTTGATAAAAAGATATAATCCTCTTCTCTTTACAATCCTTAAATCAAGATCTTCACCTTGTTCTTGAATTGATGGAATATTTATTGGGATTTCACCATGAATGCAGAGCAAGCTTTTATCACAATAGTGGAGGCTTGGATGCTTAGACTCACCACTTGGAGATAAAGACTTCTTGATATGCGGAAGACTTGCAAATCACCACTTGAGAGGAGAGCTTTTTTATATATGTATATGTGTTAGTGTGTATTTTTGTCTTGTTTTTTGTCTAATCCCCCTTTATAAAGGTATGAGGTAAGGCTTGGGGTATTTTAGTCTCCAAATAATTTTTGTGGACCTTAGGCTTGAAGAACACATTGTTCTCATCTTTTCTATCTATTGGATTGGACAAACTAATTTGAATAGTATTTAATCTATTAATTTCAACTTAAATATTAATTCAACTTTATTAACCAAACTTGACTTGGTCAACTTATCATGAATTTAATAGTTAATCCAAAATTTAATATCGATTATCCAATAAGATTTTACTGCCTACTAATGTCCTTTATTTCAAGGCGTGTGTGTATGATACGACTTGTTGAACATTTAAAGACAAACCGTATGATACGACTTGTCCAACATTTAAAGACAAACTTTGAAGTATTCCTGAAACTAGCTTTTTTCTTCATAATTAACTTCTTTTAGAATACTTGTAACTTCACAAGAAATGACTATGATGATATGCTTAAGGTATCCAAGTTAATACGTTCCAGAGTCCCCTTTTTTGTATGTGTGGCGATATTATCCAATTACGAGATATGCACTTGACTTTAGATCATTTGCTAACCCTTTTTTTAATTTAAAGTATTTTCTGCTTATGGAAGGTTATTCCATAACATTTCTTTGTCATATAATAGCAAATAAAATCAAGTTTTGTCTCGAAATATGCTATCAAGACTTTATTTTTTTAGGTCACCAACTATACAGATATGGCGTTCTGAGAACAAGGATTGCACTAAAAATCTTGTGCTAATGATATATAAAGCAATTAATTAGTAATAATGGCGATCCTCACTTTAATTCCTTTGAGTTATGACAAAAATGCTAACAAACCTGACCTTATAAAGATGTGTAGCTTGAACTTCTCGTATATAGGCTTTAAAACATAAAATCCTTCTATTACTAACTTCTATATTTGATTTCAACAAAAAATCTCCATAACTTGGCTCCCGTATATACTTTTAAAATTTGGTTCCAATAAAAAATTTTCATAATTTGATTCCAATGAAACTTTTTATAACTGTGATTTTCCATAATTTGTAGGAACCAATGGAAATTTTTCATAACTATGATTTTTTATAATTTATAGGAAATAATAAAAAAATTCATAACCATAATTTTTCATAATTTGTAGGAGCTAATGAAAATTTTTAATTACAATGATTTTCCATAACTATAACTTTTCATAGCTATGATTTTTCATAATTTATAGGAACCAAACTTTTATCACCGTCTTTTGATACCTATAAATACCCATGTTTCCACATCAATTGCAGCATCATTAATCTTGATCTCCATCTCCATCAGGTAAAGTTTTATTCTTTATTTAATTTTACTTTTGTCACTTTTTTAGCTCAGCATACTTGTGGTACAGAATTCATAACTCATCATAAAAAAAATAAAACTATAATCCATTTAATTTTTAAAAATTTTACACTCATAGATCTATAACATATCCAAAAATTAAATTTGAATTTCTTTTATGTTGTTGGAATTAATTTTTAAAATCGGTATCCAAATATGGAGGTTCTTCCTACAAATTTGTGCTATCTTAGAAAAATGTCCATATTTTGGTGTAGGGGAATCCAAATAATGAGCAACATAATTCTATAGAAAATAAATTCAAGCGTACAACATATTCAAAAATCAAGGTAAAACTCCTTCTGGATGGGCTGCGATAAATTTTTAAAGTTGTCCATAAATTTGACCTACTTGTTTGATAAGTTTGTGTTGTCTCAGCAAAATATACCCTTTTCAGCCTAGATTCTATCAAAATTGGACTACTAAAACTAGTTTTTATCCAAAAATAAAGAAAAAAATCCTTCTGCATGGGCCAAAATTAATTTTTGAGGTTGGCTATAAATCTAAAAATTTCATCTCACAAGTTTCTGCAGCCTTGGTCAAAAACTCATATGTTAAGATTTGAGAGTCCAAATCATAAGTTGTTTATTTATTCGAAAAGATAATTTCAATAAATATAGCATAAGTAAAATTTACAACTAAAAGATTCACAAATACATAAAGAATTTTATTTGAAGATGGCATGACTTCAGTTATGCTGAGTTTGTCTCTTAAGATTTGTGTATCTATGGTAGGAAATTGATAAATCAATGTAGGAGTGAAAAAATTATGACCTTATTTTTTTGAAAATAAAATTTTAAGGAATAAAATTTGTTTAGAAATAAGGTTAGAATCTTTATGGTTTTGTACGGGATTTTTTTATTTAACTTGAATTCTACCTCACAAAAATTTCTTTCAGCTTTGAGCGCCTGTGGTGGAAATTTTATAACTCTATGTAAGAGCATCAAAATAATTAGTATTGCATTATAAAGAGGACTCCAAGAACTACTATATACTAAAAAATCATGACCAGAGACTCTATATATTTTTACAGATTTTTCGTAGAGTTCAGCTCAGATCTTGCCTTGCTCGGCTCTTCAGCTTTGCACATCTGGTAGAAAAATCATAATTCAAAGTAGAAGCACCAAAATTGCGAGATTTTAATTTTTCTGGAAGTAAGAATCCCGGAGCTACAATATCCATAATAATCATTGGCAAAGACCATACAGATTCATAATGATTTCTCTTTGAAATTGACTCAAATTCTATTGTACTCAACTCCTTAAATTCGTACATCTATCACTAGTGAAGTTCTTAACTTGAGTTTGGAGATTTTGTCCCATCCACTACATGTTTTTTTCAAAAATCAACCTACAAGTGCTATGGAATAGAGGCATAAAATCTTGGTGGATTTATCAATAAAAACTTTTTAATTTTTTCTTAGTGGAGTCATCATTTGAAGAAATAACCAAAACTTAATAGTTTATTAAAAAAATTATAATAATTTACAGCTTTCATTGCTTTCGAACTTATATTCTTTATCTTGGATGATGTTAGATATTTTCATCCCTTTCTTTGAACCACAGATGTAAAACTTTAAAATTAAATTAATAAAATATCTTTTATACATTGTTGCAAATTATTTTCTTTTTAGCTATGTATGGCTTCTCATTCGTAAGAATTAATATGATACCCCCAAGATTAATTTTGGTAACCATATCACGTCACCTTTTTTTATTAAACTTATACGACTGAAGTCATAATATAACTCTAAGAACCTACATACCTCAGTGAAGAGGATTAAGTCATAATGTAGTTCAACATAAAAAAATTATGTCCAAAATTTTCTTAGGCTCGTGTATCAAAGACCATTTTAGCTCAAAGATTTTTCTCAAATTTAATGAGATTTATGACATTTAGTTTTAGGCTCTTATGTAAAAGATCATTATAACTCGTAGTTTAAGCACATGCATAGGAGAGTTTCAACTAGAAGATTAGGCTCCTAGATCGAAGAGTGTTTCATCTTGAAGATCTTTCTCAAATTTAAAGAGCATCACAACTTGAAGACTTAGCTAGAACTGGTAGAGTTTTGTGACTTAAAAATTTAATTCATTCTTGAAGAGCTACATGCCTTTTAGGATCGTGTGTTGAGGAGCATTTTGAGTTGATGACTTTGATCGAATTTGAGGAGATCACGACTAGATCAAGACTTAGCTCAAACTTGTGGAGATTTGTACTTGAAGGTTTAGCTCAATTTTAAAGAGTTTCATGACATGCATTCTGGAGCATTTTGAGATGATGGACTTTGCCTGAATTTAAGGAGCATCATGAATTGATCAAGACTTAGCTCAAAGTTTGTGGAGCTTTGTGACTTGATGATTTATCTTAATCTTGAAGAGCTCCATGAAATGTATTCTAAGATCGTGCATCGACGAGCTTATTAATTTACATAGATTCTTTAATTTAAGCTTCAAATAAAAGCTTTCCCCTGTCCTCAATTTCTTATACTTCTTTTCTTCATGAGGCTTGTAGTTGAAAAACTCTTGATCTCTTCTTGTAGCCATACTTAGCTTCATACCATGAGTCAGAATTCTTAATTCCTCAAATATTTTAGTTTTTTTCCTTGTAATATGTAAAAAAATATCCCAATGCATACGTTGGATGCGTAATTCGATCTTAGAAGGCTCACTAAGGTGATCTTTACAGTTAGGGCTCAAGCTCCTCTAGAGATTAATGAAGACAATGAATTTCTCACCATTCCTTTGGTAGGCGTTTGTAAGTTGTATCATGCTCACATCACGCCTTATGTTGTAAAAATGATTAAGAAAGTCTTTCTCTAACTTATCCTAATGATCGATAGAACCAGATTCGAGATCTGTATACCAATTGAAAGCATTTACTTTGAGAGATAGGAAAAACCTATTTAACAAGATAATCAGTGTATGTTCAGCATTATTATAAGTTTTGATAAAGTGTGCCACATATTTTTTGAATTTTTCTTGCAATTAAATTGTTGCAGCTTAAGAGGATGGTAGCCAGCATGCATATTTACGTCATAATCCTTTAAGTATATCGATTTCTATATGTTAGAGAAAATATTAATGTGGATTCATATTTATCTTTAATAGTCTGCAAGAAAAAGTCCTTCAATTGATCAATAGGAACCAAAACTTATGTGAACACTTGAAACTCATTGATTGTTGTTGTTTTTTCGTGAAGTACTCTCCTTTCTCTTGTGTTTCATGAAGTTTCACGTGTGTTTGAGTGGATCCTCCATTCTCTATGTTATCCATCATATTATCCATTCGTGATTTTGACATCTTGATCTTTGACGTACTTTAATAAGCCCTGAACTTATTTCATTAAATTCACAAGTTGTTCTTCTATGGTACAAAATTCAGTTATCAGCACCTGCATGAGCACAGTAGGGGATGAAGAATAGTACAGATCATCATTTATATACATTTTGGATTGAGAATATACATAACGAAAGATTGGAGTAGATCTAGTTCTTAAGACATCCCTGTCTTTCTACATTAAGGGATTGTTTGACTGATGATGATGTTCTTGGGAAAACATTACTTGAGACAAAGTTGTCTCCACCACCTCAGTAATATTTATTTGCTTGGTCTATCATATATGGAGAGACAAATTCTTCATTTGGATAAGATAAACCAAAAAAAAAAATTGGGTACTTGAATATTGCAACGGTACTTGAAGCACTTGTCCTAGAATTTCAACTTTACTCCTTCTAATTAGGCCAACAATCTCCATAGAAATTTTTAAGCCATTTGTGGAGTCAACATCCTCAATAGCATCGGATTTAGGGTTGATATTCATTGTGTCCATAGTGATGTTTTGGACTTAGAATAGAATGGATGAGAGGTAAAATATTGACCCACTAGGAGTGCTAACTTGTAAGCGGCTAAGTTTTTGTTTTTAAAAGATAACAACCAAGAATAAGAATATAGAGATAAAAATAATATTTTATTTCAATAATATGCGCGGGAATTATAATCTTTCAATTTTTCTCTTAACGATCTTTAACTCAAGAGCTTCCCTTTATTCTTGAATTGTTGAAATATTTATTGGGATTTCATCACAAATGCATCCAACGCTATTATCATAATCATGTAGGTATGAAAACTTAGACTGACCACTTGAAGATAAAGATTTGTTACTATGCAAAAAGACTTGTGGATCACCACTTGAGAGAAGAGATTTTCTGTATATGTATATGTATCTGTATATATTTGTGTCTCTTCTTCTTTGGTCAAAACCTTCTTCATATAGGTATGAGTTAAGGTTTGGGGGTATTTTAATCTTCAAATAATTCTCACAAACCTTGGACTTGAAGAGCACATATTGGGCTCGCCTTGCTAATTTATTGGACTGGACCAAATGTAATTTAGATTTTATTTAGGCTATATAATTTCAACTTAAGTATTAATCCAGCTTTATTAATCAAAATTTAATATTAATCCAATATGAATTTAAGATTTAATCCAAAATTTAATATGGATTATCCAATAAAATTTCACCGTCTACAACAACTTAGAAGTTGTATAAAAGAAAGTGATAAACTTATTAATAAAATATTTATCAAACCTTATACTGAATCAGTAGGTGTGAACAAATGAATAGTTAGTCTTAGGAGAAGTAATACTCTTGAAGCCTTTGAGGGCTACTACTTAAAATTTTTTGGTAGGCCAGTTGCAATCTGATTGGGCAGTAGGAACGTCATTTTTCTTCATAAAAGAAGAAAATTCGCCAATAGCCCTACTCTTCATTCCAAAAATATTTATGCAAAAATATTCTAAAATTGTCATTAAAATGGTAAATCCTAGGAATAACTTTGTCAATGCTAGGTTCAGGAGAAGCATACTTCTTTTATTTGTTTCTGAAATTTCCCGAGGCAGGAGAATCTATGGCAAGTTGAAGATTACAAAGTCATACTCGATGTGGATGGAGTTATTGAATTAGAATGAGAAACCCACAAAAAACTAGTTAGTATATACATGAAGTTGAAAGAGAGGGTATGAAAAATTTTGAAACTGAATGAGGAAACCCATGTTTATAGGATACAAATAAAGGGTTACCAATGCTCCTAGGACAGAGCACCATGGTTAGATCAAACACTAAGCAAAAAGAGTTAATCAGGTGGGACTATTTTTCTTATGCGACCGAAAAGCGGGATGATGAAGAGGCTATGAGTTGATTCTTATCTTTCCATCACTCTGGCACTACCAACTTTGTAACCAAAAGACCAAGGGAACTATCTTTATTGGGAAACTTTTCCCAATCCTGTGAAGCGATAAAATAGGAAAATATGGCCCAAGGACTATGACTATGAGATGTCTCGAAAGTGTAGTGATCCTATAGAAAGGTGCTACTAATAGAGGTATAATAAAACCATACCATCTAAGGATGTTGATGAAGAGAAAAGGAAACAAATATAGAAGGAGGTACAGGTGCATGCTGAGCTTGTATGAATCTAGGCACTACAGGATATTTGTGGTATCATCAACATCATTCCTGAATGGCACGAGGTCATTAGATTTAATTTTTTAGGGATTTAGTGGATATTTGTTATTGGCTACCTCACTATTGTAGCCTATAAATAGTTTACCCCATTTATTTATAAAGGCATTTTAAAATAAAAAATACAACCGAAATATTTTACTTTCTTGAAATATCAAGTCCACTTTTATTCCCTAAGTGCTTATCATTGTTATACAAGGAAACCCTATGAGCCAAAGTTACGCCCTTGACATACTTGCCTACATACCCAAGCATTTGAATTTATACTCACTATTTTTATTGCACTAAGTTTACTTCAATTTGTCTTTTTTAACAACTAATCAACATTTAACCCGCTAGTAATGAATCTGAAAAGTAGTCAAATTAAGATGCATGTTGTTGCCTCATATAAATTTAATTGTACTGTTTTAAGAAAAAACATGTACTCATTCGATGTCTATATGCTTATAAAGATCCACAAATATCAATTAAATCTAGTAGAACAAAAAAACTGTTAAACTCCTTTCTTTTACCAAATAGGTGCCACAATATTAATGAAACAGTACCTTCTGTTATTTTTGTAATAATGTGATTTTTACTGGGTACCAAATGGATGGACTGGATCAAATTTGAACAATAAAATGGATCAAGAACCAATTTTTCCAAACTTTGATTGGGTCAAAATGAGTTAAACAACATATCATAACTCAATATGTTCATCTTAAGCCAACATTTCCCCTTTTTAAAAAAAAGTATCATACCTATAACAATTAAAGATTTTGGGTAAAGAAAAATATTTTTCAAAAAATATTTTTTTATTTTTTCATGTTTCGTTTGCTAAAAGTTTGAAAATAATTTTTCATAGAAAAATAAGTTACTCCAAAATCAAAAATAATTTTCTTGATCAAAATACGGAAAACAAGTTGCAATATTCATACAACTCTAAAAAATAAGTTGCAATGTTTAAAAAAACATTTATGTTAAAAAATGAATTCATTTTACCCCCATCTTGTGCCCTATTTCGATCCCCTATCCTCTAGCCAGTCTCGCATCCCCAAGAAATTTTTTTAAAAAAAGAAACATTTTAAAAATAAAACTTTTAACCCCTGCCCCCCCCCCTCAATCCAACCTTTTACCAAGTCGCCCCTCATCTTAAAAACATATTCTTTTAATTAATTATAGAAAAAAAATGCTTTTATTCCCAACCCTAACCCCGCCTTGACCCCCTACCCTAATGTAATTCTTAACACAAGAAACGAAAAACAAATGATACAATAAAATAAAGGATAGAGGATAGAGGATTCAACATAAAAATATGAATCAATAGGCAACCCTAGCTACATTGATCTAAGACCTCCCATCATGAATTCAACATACAAGTATTGAATTAAAGTGGAGAGAAGACACAACCAACGAAACCCATAAGCAACCAACACTATATGAAAGTGATGACCTCCTATTCTATTATTCAATTGGAGCACCTAATCTATCAAATCAACACTATACCCAAAGAAAGAACGGATTAAGAACAAAAACTATATAATAATTATCGACCTTAATCACAATATTTAAAAAGAGAACCTAATCTATAGGTCTACCACAAATGGGTGTATACCTAAGCAACCACACCTTACAGACAAGAGGCAACATAAGCTTTTCAAGCTCTCATAATTTCACACAAGAGATAGTTTAAATTTCGACCTAGTAAAATAAATTCTAAAGACCTTATTTATAGTAAGCTAAAAAAAAACAAATAAAAATTATGATAATACTCTTAATTAGACAAAGATCTTGTTTGATCTTCACTTAAATCATGAATTTAGGAAATTCATGATTAGTGTCTCTCCTCTTGACACCTTTTCAGCCAGACAACTATTCAAATGGGGAATTGTTTTACTTTTAATTCAAAAAGATCCTCCCAAGCTCCTTGTAGATTTCGTACCCACCATAGCTTGAGTCCTTCTAATTAAATATTGAATCAAAGAAGTAGCGTCATTCAATATCACAATCATTCTCCCCTTCTTGAAAAAGATTCATTGTCGAATCCAAACCTGAACAAATAAGGGAGAAACACACAACAACCATAAATTCTTCAAGGTTTGAAGGTTAGAAAATTGGTTATTAAACAATATCATGAACAACGATTGCATCTCCAACACCCAATAAGAATATTATTTTTATTAATATAGTAGAATCCAAATAAAGATAACAAGAGTCTTGATCACCCTAAATATTAGATGAATATATAATTCTACTACAAATATCATCATATGCAAAAATATAGTATGGGAAAGCAATAAAATGCAATTGAGCACATAAAAAATGATCAAATGTGAGAAGAGGCGTGCATTTACACCCTTTTGGCACAATATGGGATCATATTTCAAAGAATGATGTAGAGTAAAAAGAAAAGGAAACATATCTTGAGCTTGAGGCTCTGAAATCAACTCTTTACAAAGGACCATCACGATCATCCTACCATTCCTGTCAATTCTCCTATTCTCTCATTCCTCCATGAAAATTATGGCATCATATTATTTCTGCTTTCGTTGTTTCTTTTACTTCAAGGCATCATTCTTTTGTTAGATTTTTTCAACTTGTGAAGGAGTCAAGGGCTTAAGTACAAGGCTTTGATTGTTCAAAATCACCGAGTACTTGCTATTCATTCCTTCATGCCTTGTGGCAATCATATTACCAAGGTATACCAAGTAAAATATGAAAATCTTGCATATGTGACACATCACATAAGATTTTATCATAGTAATTACCAACCTTGAATTTGATCAATACTTGTTTTAGAACCTTCACGTTTCCACGTTGATTTAGCCATTAGAGTTTGTATAG
>JBDJHY010199580.1:0-11648 GCA_039654485.1 Withania somnifera | reverse complement strand
AGAAAAAAGACAAGTCGTACTGAAACGGAGCGGTAAAGAACAAAGTCGGGGTCCAAGGTACGTGACTCTTTTTAGATTAATTCATTTTTGTTAAAACTCCTTAGATATATGAAGGCAGTGTCAATGTTACAAATGTTAAACTTAAACCATCTCATGCTCAAGAGTTTGGCATATACAGGAATACAACTAAGAAACAGCAAAGAAAGTCTCCTCTACCTCGTCCAAAGAAGGAAGTCCCCTTTCCCAGAATACAATCCTCTCGTACTCTCGTATCTAATTACGGAGGCAGTTCATTTCTGCCTTGCGGTGGCCAAAATCTAGCTGGAGCTTGGTAACCTGTCCCTAAAGTTCGGTCACTTGGGCTTTAAGTTCAGGCACCTGGATTTTAAGATCGGCTATCCTGCCTTTCTAAAACGCCACCGACCTCTTTGTATTGCCCGACAAGGTACGGACATCACCTCGGAGAGCATCTACTTTCCGCGCTAACTCCTCATTTTCCCCCTTGAGATAGTCCTGTTTATCCCTACACTCCCTCATCTTTTGCACCAAGCCTCAAAATTCAGTATTCTGGGATAGGTGAGTCTGGAAGTACCAGATAAACTCGTTCTTGAGATGCAACTCTCTGTCCCTCTTCTGGAGAAGCTGTTTAAGGGAAAAATTCTCCCTTTCCATTTGATCAAGGGTGTAGGGAATGAGTCTCTGGGAAATATAATAAACAAACATCAGGGCAAATAAAGTCCGAAAATAGTAAAACATTCTTGTTCTATTGATGAAGGCTCAGAGGCCTGGTAGATTTACAAGTTTAAAAGAAACAAAAAAGATCAAAATCCTAATAGGCTATACATTATTGCCGCCAGGAGGGATAGCTGAGATCGGCTCAATTTTCTCGGTAGGTACTGAACCAGTGGGGACTTCGAAGGAAGGGTCGGCCTGAGAATTAGTTCCACGGCAAAGGAAAGATAAGATGTCCGAATCGGCATCTTCATGGCAATCCCGTAATTCCTTCACTGTTATGGGAGCGCCGCATTGAGCTATATGCTGGAGCAGGGGCAGTTGACGGCGCGCCAAAATAGCCTTGATCAGGTTTTCAGTTACCCAAGATACCACCTCACCGTCATAGCCGAACTTTTTAGTCCGAACGTTGATGTCTGGATGAGCTCGGGCCACCTCGTTCGCTACCGCCCTAGTAGCAATCACTAGGGCATTGCTCAAGGTGGAAACGTAGTCGGTGAAAGTTGTCGTCTAGGTGATCTTCTAAAACGGCACCTCGACAAACTCCCCCTACCTGTCCAAGAAATTGGTCTTCAAATGATCGAGCTCCGATTAGAAAGCTCGCGACCTTTGCTCGGCCGACCTGACCTTCTCTTCAGCCTCTCTTACCCTCACCAAAGTGCTCTCATTCTCCTCCTCGAGAGCCTTTATGTGACCTTCTGCTTCTTTTCGGAGCTGCCTTTCACGGCGGTACTCCTCAGTATCATCACTCACCCTCCGAGAGAGGACGTCTGCCGCCTTAACAAAAACCTGAGAAAGAAAAAGTTAGCCCGGAAAAAAGGAGAAGCACAAGCTATCATTCACCTTGCTCAAGCCGCTTAATGAAATGTCCCTTGCCAGGATAGGTGCAGCGGTGCGATGTCTCTTCGTTCTAGGTTCCCGAATCGGGCTCTAATCCCGCATTCCCTCCTCTTCCTCAACCAGTTCGACCATTGGGTCAACCAGGGAGTAGACTCCTGGGCTGGAGACCTGACCTCCCTCTACGAAAAGAGGGAAGGGCTGGACTCCATCTGTGGTGCCAAATTAATGCGAACCATTGAAATAGAAAGAAACAAGTTAGAAAATGTATGCAAACTAAGAAAGGAACGCAAACACGCAAGCTATCTAACCTGAACTTCCCTCGGAGACCACCTCGGGGGCCTCAGCACTGGGGTTATAGGCACTAATGCCAGCCCGGCACATATTCGTGTCAGTAAATCGACAGGGTGAGGAGGAATCCCGTTTATGAGTTTAAAAATTGAGGGGTACACCCCTCCCCTAGCGATATTTTTTGTTACCCCCCAGGACCAAGACCGGGGGAAGTAGAAGTCTGTCCTAAAGTAGAAATACTTATCCTTCCAGTCAGAAATCTTAAAAAGAAGGAGGATGTTAAAATTACGGACAGGGCTGAAGAAATACCACCCCAAAGAATGATCGAAGGATTTCACGGCGAAAAAATGCTTAAAAAGGTTGACAGTGGGGTTCAACCCCGACCTTAAACAAGCCAGGGTGAAACCCACAACGGTAGGCATAAAATTCAGGGTTAATTGCCCTAGATTCAGGTTATACTTCCCCAAAATACAGCTTAAAAAGTGAAAAATGGGGAACCTAAAACCAGCAACGATATACTCGTGGTACATCGTGCAAATGGGGGGTGGGAGGGGGAATGGTGTTTTCTAAGAAGGGGAAGCAGGAAACATAAAGTTAAAGAACTATCTATATTGGTAACCTCAAAGTCCTGGCCCCCAAAGGCCAAGCCAGGAGAGATCAAAGTTTGCACAGAAGATGTGTCTCTACCCACCTGGTACACCTCTGCCTGGTAAGACCTAAAAGGATATAGGGAAGACGAGAAAGAACTAGAAAAAGAGGAATCGGAGTTAGACATACTTATTGGTGGTATAAAGTGATAGAAAGGGGAGTGAAAAGAAGGTGCAAAAAATAGGAAAGAACTCTAATAATAAGAATAAAAAAAGAGAGCGCGTATAAACGAGGAAGAATAAGGAGGAAATCCCTAAAATGTATTAAATGTATAGGGATTGGGGGTTATTGAAAAGCTCTGATAATCCCAAGGGTCGTAACCATGACTTTTAAAATAGAAGGTGAAAAGGCCTCATGCAGTAAATATCGCATGTTCCCAAAAAAGATGTTGCAGAAAGGGAAACGTCACCCGGGGGGATGGTGACACCTGGCAGCAAATTAGGGAGATCGCGACACGTGGAAAGAGAAAAGCAAAAACAAGGTAAAAACTCCCGTTTTAGCTTTTTCAAAAAATGAGCGGCGATAGAGCCTAAAACATCAGCCACTTATGCCTTAAGCCTAGACGGCCAAGAGGAATGCTTCAAAAAGGCCACCTCGGCCTCAAGCCAGGACTGCTTCAAAAAGGCCACCCCGGCCTCAAGCCAGATCGACTAAGAAAATAGCACCAGATAGGTCAACTCGGTCTTAAGCCAGGTCGGCTAAGGAGACAGCTTCAAAAAAGCCACCTCAGACTCTAGCCAGGTCGGCCGAGAGACGACTTCCGACCTACCACTTAGGTCATGGGCTAACTCGCAAAAAATACTCTCTCACCTCGGCTACGAATTACCTCGACCTCGGGAAAGAGAACCCCGGGGCACCTCGATACAGGTCGAGTGGCGTAAACACACACATCAACTTCGTGGGGAGGGGGGACTACTAGCAATTGCTTAACAAATAGGAAATAACAGTAGGAGGATTACCCACTATAACCATTGAGGGAATCTCTCCCATTAACGCTAGCCCACTAATAACCGTTAAGGAGATCTTTCCCTTCAATAATGTCATGACTGTTACAAGGAGAGAGGTTATAACCACTAGGGCAACTATCCCCCATTTACAGCATCTACTAAGATAACTGTTACAGAGAACGGCTATAAATATCATAATTGAAGAAAGGTAAAGGTACGCTCAATATACTACTAGCAAAATATTCTTGAAATTCTCTCAAGTGCTAAACTAACTTAAGCATTGGAGAACTAACCAGGGGACCACCCTAGGCTTTGTTTTGCAGGCATTCTCAGACATTGCTATCGATCAATATCATTCAGTGTGCTTTGCTTCGGTTATTGTATTGGTGATTTTTTCGGACTCATTCTTAGCATTGAATAATTTGTTGATGCAAACAATTGGTCCAAAGTGTTAAGTCCATTTAGAAAGACCTAAATAAATTTTTTTTCAAACTTCATTTTATATATATTCAAGACAGAATAAATAGAGTAAAAGGATGATGTAAAAAAATATTTTAAAAATATTTTTGGGTAGGTGGTAGGGGTAGGATAGTGGCGGGATAAGAAAAAAGTTTTGAAATTTATTTAGAAAATAAATGAAAATAATTTAATATTTTTAGGAAGGGGGAAGGGGGGTTGGTTGGGTGTGAGGGTTGGGATATTTGGAGGCGGATAGGTGTTGGGATTAGGGTAGGGGTGGGGTAAGAAAGAAATTAAAAATTGACAGGTAGGACTGGTTTGTGTTTTGGTTTATGGTTCGGTAAGATTTTCTTTTACCATAAGAAAAAACAGTTTTGAACTTTGAAAAAAAAAAACAAATTACAAAAGGGAGTTGAGGTGGGGGATAGGGGGTAGGGTCAGAGTTAGCGAATGTGCAAGATTTTTTTTTAGGGCAGTGAATTTGAGAATAGTAAAAATATTGCAATTTATATTTTTTATTTTGATTATGAAAGTCATTTTCTTTATTTTAAGGAACTTGTCGGGTACTACCTTTGTCTCAAGAGTTTTTAGATCTTGGATGTGTTCGGAATGGATGAAAATATTTTCTGGACAATATTTTTTTTTTATTTTCTCATGTTTGTTAGACTAAAAATTTTGAAAAATTATTTTTTTAAAAAACAAGTTGCTTCAAAATTAAAAAAAAATAACTTAATCAACTTAAAAAAATTAAATTTTAATATTTGATATTATTCTCAAAATCGCCTATACCATCACCTCACCCTCATTCCCCCACACTAATCCTCACCACGACAAAATTATTTATTTATTTTAATTAAATTTTTTTCTTTCTCCATCCTTGCTTCCTAACCCATTCCCCCATCCCCTCCTAATTTTTTTTTAAATTAAGCTTTTTTACCTCACCCACAACCTCTTCCTCTACCTTACCCCCGCCCCCTGCGCAAAAAAAAAATAAAGTTTCTTGTAAAGAAATGAATTTTTTTTTTATTCTATCCCACCCCAAAATTTTTAAAAAAAGAATTTGTAGAGAAAATTAAACTTTTTTTATCCTACCCTGTCCCTCTCCCTGCTATCCCGTCCTATCCAATCCCCCTCCTGAAATTTTTCTAATTTTTTTTTATGAAACATTAAAATTTCTTTTGCCACACCCCTCTCAGAAAACATTTTTTTTAACCAAAAATAAAGTTATTTTCTTTTATTCTCTTAAAAAGTAATATATATATATAGATATTCTACCCCTTCCTCATCTCCACCAACATTCAATGTCCCCTTCCACCACCACATTAGATCCCTACTCTGCCCTCCCCTCACCCATCACAATATCATCGCTCAATTCTTACTTATTCTCATTGTTTTATTTTTGATGTATACAAATATTTTTAGAAAAATATTTTCTACTTGCTCATCGAACAAAAAAAAAAGGTCAAAAAGAATTTATTTTCCTAAAACTCATAAAAAAATCTCAATACCAAACACACCCCTTATTTCCCATATCTTCCAACTATGCCATGACATCATTGTCATACTTCATAACGGTGATGACCGTTTGTAGGCACTCCGACTGTATGTATGGATATCTTCCACCAAATCAGGCACTGCATAGCTCTACGTTAAATAGATGAAACATAATCGCCTACTTTTAAATTTATTAAACTACATAAATAATCAAATATAGACCTTATAATTTTGCAATCAATTAAAAGTTTAAAAATAATACAAAAAATATAATACTTTACTTTTTCCTTAACCTCATCCTCCCCATAGACGTGATCCAATTTCTCTCCAAAATCTAATTTATTTTAAATAATTTTTGTTCATCTTCTCTTTCTTTTCTCCATAACTGCACTAACTCCTTCACTATCATCAGAGCTCGAACGACCAGCCCCACAACACGTCTGACTGAATTCTTCTTCTTCGAATTCAAATCTGACCGAATTCTTCATCAAAACCCAATTTAACCGAATTTTTCTTTTTAAAATCAAATCTTATTCTTCTTTGAGATCTCACTGTATATCTTTGGAGGTGTAACAAAGTTGCGAGATGAACATTGTTGGTTGTTATTTCACCAGAGTTGGCAACGTTGCTGGTTGTGAAATTTTTTATGGGTTGTTACATGTCGGAGCAGTGGGTCGTAAAAATTTTGTGGTAATGGGTTTTGGGTGTTGGCAGAGGCGGATGACAAAGGAATTCCTGCCGAAGAAGAGTTTAACAAATACATAGACCTAAAATTACTGGATACAAACAACTTTTATGCATCTTCTTCTTCTGTGCACAGATATACAAGTACATAGTATACATGTATTGAAGTTTGAGTGAAAATTAGGAGATACATGAAAATTAATACCAAATACAAATTACTTTTATATATCTTCTTCTTCTTCTATCACAAATACATTGGTACATGTGTTAAGTTTTAAGTGGGAATTGTGAAATACATGAAAATTGATAGTGGATATATTCACATGTCTCTCACAAACATTAAAATCTTTAAGGTACACATGCATTACAAAGTTTAAATACATAGGCATCAAAATTTAAAACATTTAATAAATATACACTTAAAATATTCAAGATACATAAGACTTGAAAATTAAGATTCGCATGCATTAAAATATTTAAAATACACACATAAAAAATATTAAGATACATCAAATATCCAGATCGAATCAGAGTTTAGTCGCCCGCCCTGAACAAACAACAGGCGTGCGCCACAAAAAAAAAATATTAAAAGTCCCTCAGTATATCAAAATGCATCAAGTCTTAAAATATTTAAAATACAAAAAATTAAGCTTATTTCGGATACACAACGCAAGAAGAAAAAAAATTAGGCCAATAGTATCTAGGATACATGCGTTAAAGATAAATACAAAAACTATAATTTAACAAACTTATAAACATAATGTATGAAACTCAGTGATATTATGGTTAATTGACCTAAATTTAGCTCTGCTTACCAAACATACACCTCGGGTGCAACATCATTGTTATTCTTAATATCAAAATATTTCACGCTGTCCCCACATACTTTTTATGGTCTAATATAACCAATCAATACCAATACCACAGTCCAGTCTCCCCTTCACGTTTCAAACAGTACCAAAGTTCAAGTTTGGATGTGTCTTTAAGAAAAAAAAATGATAAGTACCAAGAAAATAGAGTTGATCTTCATTCCTTCTCCAGGAATTGGCCATTTAGTGTCCACAGTAGAAATGGAAAAGCTTCTCATAACTAGAGAAAAAAACACATGTCCATTATAGTCCTCATTATCCAAATACCTCATGACAACAAGCTCTCCTCACATCCAATCAGTCGCCAATTTCAGCTAGCATTTGAAAATTCATTCAACTCCCTCAGGATGAGTCTGTTTTGCAGCTACTCAAAACCAACCTTTTCCCCCTTGTTTATTGCTGGTCATAAGCCTGCAGTTAGAAATTCTCAACTCACAATCAGATATTATGCTAGCAGGTATTCAAATTAATTTCACATATGATTATTTAACTTCATATGATTATGCTCAAGAAATTTACTTCATTCTCAATTAACATGCTTATTTTAGATATAACATATTCTCCCTTAGGCTGATTAATATTACTTGTTGAACAAGATAATAATATCTTTAGATATGAAAATATACCCACGAAGATAAATGATGTTTCGAACCAGCGATTTTATGGTACACACCCCCCAGTTGGTATCAGAGCCATAATAGATATTAAAAATGTAGAAGTAGATATTACACAAAATATGTCTTCTTTAAATATTAAAATCAGACAAGAAAATAGTGAAGATAAATTTGATAAAATAACTAATGTTTTAAGATGTAATGAAAATTTGGATGATATAGATACAGAATTAAGTTGAAATCAATACTCATCCTATTGAATTTAAAATAATGAAAAGGTTATCTTCCTTTTCCGACATAAGATTAGACCACCATTTATATTGGACTTTTCAGAAAAAATTAAAAATTGCTAGAATAAAAGAAGAATTTTATAAACAACATCTCAAGGAATTAGATAATTCTGAAATTGAACAGATAAAAAGAACACAAGAAATAATAATTGATAATAATGAAGAAATACTGGCAGGAAAAGATAATATAAAATTACTTAAAAACTATCATTTCGAATGGCATCCAGCTTAGTTTAGGATAAATGGAAAAAAGAACTGATTTTAGATTACTTAATGAGCAAGAACCTTTAAAGATATAGATCAAGATTTATATGAAATACAGAGAACAATAATTTACTTTGGAAATTTAATGTTCAAAGAAATTCAGAGTTTAAAAGATACTCTAACTCAAAAAGAGATAAAAATCAATGACGAACCTATAATCAAAACTATAGAAACTATAGGATCTCATATTGTTCCGACTCAAAAAATTCTGAACTAGATAATCTTACTATAAACATAGGAGGAACTAAGTTAATGGATGAATGTGATATGATAAATTTAAAAATGTATAATGTTAAACCAGAAGAGATAGAATTTAATCCTAATATTACTGAACTTCCTACTCGGGCTGAAACCACCCAGGTATTCACTGAGATTTTTACCGGATGTTTCAGTCACAACCTGTCACCAGGTAACTTCTCTTGGTGTTCCTTCAGAATATCATAGCACAGCCTAATTTCGCTTCCTACCTCTAGGCGTAAGGGTAATATGAAAGAGTGGTTCTTTCTTTTTATAAAAAAAAAAAAAGAAATTATAAAATAATAATATAGAAGCTCAAGAAAGTTACTAACAAACTTAGTTTTTATTAATATTTTGAATAACGCTTTTTTCTCTCTTACCATCTCTATTCTAACTGCCTCCTTTATAGAAGGAGATGACGGACTTCAAACCTATATTTACATACATTTAATAAAGATGTCCTGACAAAAAGTAAAAATACTGGGTCCCTATGTCTTATATAATTACAAAAGGGTTGTTGTAATCATTTCTTCTTCTTTATCTTCTCATATTTTCTTTAATCTTCTGGTGCCTTCTTCATTCCTTTGGCTTTGTCCATCTGTCTTCCTTTTATTCAGAAGATGTAGACATGGCATATTCTACCATCTTCTCTTTTTTTGGGGAGCAAAACTCACATGTCCATCTTCTCTGTTGACGGAGTTGACATAATTTCTTTTGAGCTTGAGGACTTGATCGTAGAATTTCCTTTTCTATCATATTACATTTTGCTTGTAAATATTTTTCGACTGCTGATGGAGTATTTCTTGCCAAGGCTATCATAGCTGAGGAATTCATTTTTTCTCCTCCATAAGTTCTGAATCCTTTTTTAAACAACTATCCATTCCTTGTAATATTATTCGAAGTCCAATTGCTCTTCGATAGTGAATATCATTATCTGTGAATTTGTTAAATTCTTTAATAGTTTTATCATTTTGAGTAATATAAACATCTGTGGATTTTCCCAATTGTATCAAATGATAAGTTGGATATCGTTCTTCCTCAAAGTAATCAGGTCCTGCTGAAAAGAATTTGAGAACCAATATATCTTTAGGGGTAATTGTAGAATTGTTTAAATAACAATCTCTAACACCATTTTTAATCCATCTAGGGAGTTTATCAATTTCAGTAAAGTCTAGTGTTGTTAAATATATGGAGTTGATTGCCCCAAAATCATACCAATATCGGATCTTCTGTGGAGAAGATTCTTGTAAATAATTAATTCGACGATAAATTCCTCCAAAATCAACATATCTTGTAGGAGTATTTTTGAGTGAAAATAAATCTCTCATTATCATTTCTTGATTTTCTTCAACAGGCTGTAATAAGTTGAACCGATCTTCAATAGATCCAATCGATATTCCTTTTAAAGGCTTTTGAGGCCTAAAGAATATTTTTTCATACTTATCTTCTTGTACCTTGGTAGTATTTGAAGTATTATCAGCTTTCTTGATTTTGATAAGGCTATTAATAATATCGTAATTATCACTGTATTATCCAATTCTGGATGTTATCTTGGCATATATGCTGATTAATTTGTCAGCAATCTCTTGACCACAATTATAATTGGCAATTTCAATAATATCTGAGACTGAAGTCTGAATTTATCAAAGCATTTGTTAATATCTTCCAGATGTACTGTCATCCGTTGCTTAATTTCGCTGTCCATCTCTTGTGAGAAAATCCGCTGCAATATTCTTATCATATCGAATAATTTCAATATCAAAAGAATATTCTGATAACAACCTTTGTCATCTAATAAATCTTTTATATTCTGGTTTAGAAGGAAGATTGTTTTTAACAAAAGCTTTGACTTGTGTGTTATCTATTCTAGGAGTAAATCTTTTTGGCAATAAAAAGTAATATAATTTTTGACAACTTTTTACTACTGCTAATAATTCTTTTTCATTAATATGATATCGTGTTTGTGTATCTGAAAAGGTTCCGGGACAATATCTACATAAATTTTCTCCAATCTTATTTTTACTAGAGTGGTAGTCTATTTTCTTTAATACACCACTCCAACAGTGTTCCGAAGCGTCTGTTTCTTTAAATCATCACTATCTTTTGGTAATTGTAATTTTGTTAAATTTTTACATATTTCCTTAATATATATCTTACCCTTTTAGCTAATATATCATTGAATTCAAAATTTTTATTCTTTTTTAATAATTCTTGAAATTGCTTTCTTAGTTCCGCCAAATTCTGAAAGCGTAATTAAGAATTCCTAAAAAACTTTGCACTTGTTTTTTATCGATTAATTTATCTGAAAAAACAGATATTTTTTCAACTATATGACTTTGTAGTTGTATTCCATTTTCATCATTTATCATTCCTAGGAATTCTATCTCATTTTTTATTAGGCTTGCTTTCTTTTTAGAGAGAGCTAATCCATGTTCTAAACATAGGTTTGTAAATTTATTTAGATGATTTAAATATTCCTCAAGATTATCGGATAAGACTAAAATATCATCAATATAAACAAATATATAGTCATATTCTTTAAAAATATTATCCATTTTTCTTTGAAATATCTGAGGTGCATTTTTAATCCAAAAGTCATGACTACTCATTCTTGAGGAGTCGAAAATGCCGTATATTGAATACTATCTTTATTCATTTTTTTTGTCAAAATCCACTTTTACAATCGAACTTAGAAAATATCTTTTTGTTAGTGGTTTTATTAATTAAACTTTCTTTATGTGGTAGGAAATATCCATCAAATAAGTATTATCATTTATTTTTTTATAATCAATAACCATTCTTGGTTTATTTCTTACGATCTCTGCATGATTTTTTACAATAAAAGCAGGTGAACTATGAGGAGAATTACTTGGTCTTATTATTCTAAGGCTTAATAATTCATAGTACTTTTAAGTAGTTTCCAGATATAAACTTTATTTCAAAAATTTAAAGATTCTATATCAGAATTCAGGGTCAACATTTAAAAGTTTGATGCTTGAAATCTCAATGATGCCACATAATTGGGATAAAAGTATTTAAGTTGAAAAGGGAGATGCACCACTGCCCCGCCCTTCTCAATTTAACACGACTAGAAAAAGTATTTTAATGACTTCATTATTATTGTGGGTAGAGTAAAGCTTATGTTTTTTTTAATGCTACAAATGATAGTTTTGAGATGTTAATGTTATAGTGGATCAAGTTTAGTAATTATATGTGAATCTAACGTGCAGGCATTGTCATCGACTTGTTTTGCACCTCTGTGATAGAAGTGGTGTCACGACC